>CAJQZM010031208.1:0-27669 GCA_907164665.1 Colias nastes | reverse complement strand
GATTCTCAGGAAATTTTGTGTGCATATCGGGTAGGTCTGAGAATCGGCTAACATCTATTTTTCATACCCCTAAATGATGAAGAGTAAGGCAGAACAACGATTGCCGGGACAGCTAGTTTAATATATTTTCCTTTGATCAGACTCTATCTTAGTTTGTTACTACTTACATGTTGTTTGTATGGTGAAAACGATTTTTAGATAAAATTCAGTAATTCTGGTAATAAAGAGCAACAAGTCCTTATAAAAATATAATAAAGATTAATATTTTAGGACAATTTCACACATGACACGATCTGATTCCATACTAAGCTTTCGCTTGTGTTAAGGAAACCAGATGGCTGATAAACATACATATATAATTTTTTAATGCTTGGATAAAACTTATCCGTCCAATAAAGTATTACACGATAATATTAAAATGTCACTCAAACTGTCAAATACGGGCAATTAGAATACGTTTTTAAAATGGTAGTTTTATACATTATTCGACGAATAAGTTTTATCCAAGCATTGAAAATCGTCCCTAAATAAATACTTATATAGATAATTAACACCCAGACACAGAGCAAACATTTATGTTCATCACAGAAATATTTGCCCTGGGTGGGAATCGAACCCAGGACCTCTGGCCCTTCCAGGCCCATTTAACTATCTATTACTTTTAATATTATGTATAAATTATTTAGATCTTAGGACTTAGGATGTTGTTTTCGGAAGATTCCGCTAGATGGCGTTCGTAATACCTATTGAATAACTAAAGATAAATTTAATTATAATATGAAGTGGTGTTTAATATATTTACTTGTAGTTATTATTGAATATAATCGAAAAGATTGGAAAATTCATAAAATATTAATTTACTAGCTTCCGCCCGCGGCTTCGCCCGCGTGGTGTTTTTAAAAAGGTAGCCTATGTTCTTTCTCAGGGTCTAAAGATTGTCTGTGCCAAATTTCATCAAAATCGGTTGAGAGGTTTAAGCGGGAAAGCGACAGACAGACATACAGAGTTACTTTCGCATTTATAATATTAAATAATAGGGATAGGTCGTGATGTTTAACGAATAAATTTTAATCCGTTTTAAAGCATTTCATTTATAAATAAAATATTCCATGCGAAAATAATGTTAAAGGGTTCAATATTAAATTAGCAGTACCTAATTGAAAACAAGTACCTACGCAAAGCTAAAACATACATTTAGATAAAACCAGGTGCGAACTACGTAATAATTCAATGTAATTACCTTGTGAAATATTCGTCGATAATTTTTTTGATATTGCGAATTACACTAGCCACGCCCTGTGGTGTTACACGCGATAGCAGAGCCTTAATATATTATGTAGAGATGGTATTTTAGGCGTATTTAAGTAACCTTTGGGCGGTCTGTTAATCAATTGCTAGCAGCACTTAAAATCTATACTAATGTTATGAAGAATTTGTTTGTTTGAACGCGCTAATCTCGAGAACTACTGGTCCGATTTGAAAAATTATTTCGGTGTTAGATAGCCCATTCATCGAGGAAGGCTATTAAGGCTATATATCATCTCGCTAAGACCAACAGGAGCGGAGCACTGCGGGTGAAACCGCGGAGCACAGCTAGTATAAAATAAAGGAAGAGGATTTTAACCTTACTACAGTAACCCTTGTTTTGTCTGAATCAAAAGTACTTTAGAGATTTTTCATAGATAACTCCTTAACAGATTTTAGCGCAGATAGTTTAAAAGAACTGTCTAAGGGCTGATTTTTCAATCCTTGGTTAAAACTTATTCATCGAATAACGTATGCTACTACCATTTCAAAAATATATTCTAATTGTCCGTATTTGACAGTTTACAGGTGACATTTTAAAATGTCCGTGTAATACTTTATTGGATGGATAAATTTTAACCAAGGATTGAAAAATCGGCGCTAAGTGAACTATATATACAGTTTTTAGAAAAAAATATCATTGAATAATAATTTATATATACCAGCGTCATGATTGACTACTAGCTTTGTCTCGCAGTTACAGTCGCTTCGTATTAACTATTAAGCATTTAAATAAGTAAGTATTTAAAGTAATAGTAGTAAGTATTTCAATAAGTAGTAAGTATGTAGCACCAATCCAGAATCCATGCAAATCTAATCAGCTGTTTTTGCGTGAAGGAGTTACCAAATACCAACCATCGTCACAAACTTATCACTACATAGTATAAAACAAAGTCGCTTTCTCTGTCCCTATGTCCCTTTGTATGCTTAAATCTTTAAAACTACGCAACGGATTTTGATGCGGTTTTTTTTAATAGATAGAGTGAGTCAAGAGGAAGGTTTTAATCTATAACTTATTAGGTTTTAGATAAAGCGGGCGAAGCCGCGGGCGGAAAGCTAGTAGGTTATAATAATAGCAGACTAGGATGAATCAACATTATACAAAGTAAACGTCCTTCTTTCCTGAGGCACGTGGTATTTATTTTAGTTGTTTACTAGACACAAATAGACAATTAAACATACAATACAAGGGAACATTGAAAACCTTCTAAAAAGTTCCATAGAGGGCGCCACATTACATGTGTTGATACAGCTTATATCCAATATGTCATCATTTATTAAATAAGATAAGCAGCTATTAATATTAATCACCATCTTGACCACTTGGTCCATGATGGCCAATCGTTATTGAGACCAACCAAACTCGCAAGAGATATTATAGTGCACAAATGTGCTCAAATACAAGTGTACTTTCTATTCCGTCTTTTATTTATCGACTAATGGAATTGACCTGGGAGCTTTGCAGTTGGGCATAGCAACTAGACCATTTAGTCAAAACATAATAGAATAGATGTCCACAAAACCATACATACTAAAACCTTTCGGCCAGTGAGGGTAAAAATAAAAAAGCACCTAATCTTAAAAGTAATTTTACAGTAGGTACAGTAAATGATTTGCATAATAATACGGTTTAACATGGTGGGAGAATGGTATTAAATAGCAGGTAGGCTTGAAAGGATATCAGCGGATATGACGGTGCCTGCGAACAGGGTCTAAAATCAAATCATTCGTGCTTCGCAAAGATTATGGGAATAGATGCGTCAGTTTTATTAATGTGTTGAAAGTTATTCCTGTGTCTCCTCCTTTCACGGATAGTAACAGAGTATTTATTGAATTAAGAAGAATAATTGTAATTAAAATTACACGTTTTAAAATTTATGAAGTGTAAAATTTGATTAATGTTTGTAAAATATATGGTCACTTAAATTTTAAAAATAAATTGAATAGAGACATATATAAATATTGATCTACGAAATCACACATACGTCATTACTTACACTTAAAATTTGCATCTATGCCTTACAGCATCCGCCAGGCACGTTACACTACCTTGATATAATGCAACCCGTTGCATTGCCTCCGTGAGGCGATACAGTCAATGCATCAACGTCCTTTCCCCATTGCATCTATCGATTAATTACTCTTTGAACAACGGATGGAGACGAGTGGTCGAGCGTGTTTTTTGTACAGTGCGTATGTGTGAGATCAGCTGATGTAACAGCTGGTTGGATTTTTGTAATAATAATACCATTTCGAAGAAGGTTGATTTATGCATTCCAGAGGTTTGTATAGTTGAAGTTATAGGGTTTGGGATGAGAGTGTACATTTAATAGGTTTGGCTATTAATTACATATTGTTTTAATAAATTCAGGAAATGCATAATATAACCTTAATTCTAGACAATTAAAAATCATTTGTTGAAGATTTTTTAGTTGTTATGTTATTTTTGAAAAAACGTTATACCTACGTTATTAAACGTTATATTCTTATTATTTTTTTTTAATATGGATTAAAAATTTTATTATATTCCACAAGCAGACTTAAGTTTCATTTCAGTGGTATGATTATGTGTATGTGTTGTGTTACTTAGTGATTTAGAAGTATTATTTGTACATATCATATCAATTAGTATGTTGTTCAAAACGATTATTAAAATGATAAAGAATAGAAAAATAAATGAAACCCACGGCATCACGTGTGAACGGCCGAACCGATTTCGATAATTCTTTTCTTATTATATTCCTTGAAGTACGAGGAGGGTTCTTATATAGAGAAAACGTAAATATGTACCACGGGCGAAGCCGGGGCGGACCGCTAGTATATTATTATATCATACAAGTGCTTTAAGTGCTCTTCAAATAAAGATTTTCAATATTACATAAACTTTCCTATATTCCGCTGTTACTATGACAAATCGATCTTTGTCTACAAAAATAATGACAGTAAAGATATTTCTATGAGATCGGATTACCTACCAATCAAAATCTTGCTTTCATTTATAACAAATAATGTGAAGACTAATATCGTGTCTGTCTGTTTATCACTTAGGTACATCCTGTTCAACGATGCAACAGATTTTGATACGGTTTTTCAATCAGATGTAGATATTTCTTTCCAGAAGACATGGTTATGTGTTATTACTTATTATTAAAGAAACTTACTAATTAATACATACAATATTTTGAAACCAACTCGCATTTTTTTTATAAGTCATGTGCGGGCAAAGCCAGGTTCGCTAACTAGTATAAATATTTCTCCATACATCAGTCACAATTAGGACGCACCTTGCCTCCCATAGAGCTTTTGAAAGAAGCTCGACGAAATAAAACAACCGTCCCTTTCTCACACACGCGTCTCCCCTAGTGTCGATATGTTCACACATAACTGCTGTAACCAATCTATATGGTCACGCAAAACTCAACAGTATGTGTATTTTGTTTTTGTTGAACAAAGTATCAAAATTTTAACAAAATGTAATAAAAAAGTAAATGCTTATATTCAGAAAGCTTTTAGTGACACGTTTATTGTATTTCCGAAGAAATTGTAATTAAACTGCAGTAGTAAAAATCACATCTTTTAAATACTGATCGAGTCAATAAGGTCGAGAATGACTTGGACAGTTCCTGTACTTACGTCTTTTATAAATTAAAGGGATGCACTTTTTTCGAAACCCTCATGTTATGAACAACATCCTACAAGTGAATGCGGTTTTTCATGTGTGCGTAGTCAGCTGATCGTTGTGTATGTGTGTATTGTGTATGTGTGTGTGTATACGACAACCGAGCTATAGAAAATACGTAATTAATTTTGAAATGTGTAGTTATTTTGAGTGTCGGTAGTAAATCTATGATTGGAAGGGCTTAAATTGCTTTTATTGAGGTTTAAAACGTTTTTAGTACAGAAATGGTATGGAATTATTGTAATGAAAGTAGCTGTAAATCTTGTAATTTGAGTAAAGATTCATGTACATATTTTGTTCCATAAAGAAACATAAACTCAAACTCAAACATCTATTTATTTAACTTCTCATAAAAACACTTTTGAATCATCATAATATATTTTTAACATTTACCACCTATTCGGAAAGCAGGTTAAGTAACCTATTTTCCTATACTAAAAAGATTTGTAGGTGAAAGAGAATACCTAGTTTTATTTTATCTAATACTAATATTATAAAGAGGAAAGGTTTGTAATTATGTATGTATGGTTTTCACGCATAAACTACTGGACCGATTTTAATGAAATTTGGCACAGATAATCTTTAGATCCTGAGAAAGAACATAGGCTGCCTTTTATTGCGAAATATGTACCACGGGCGAAGCCGGGGCGGACCGCTAGTTGTAAATATTTCTAATTTTCGTCTCTGTGAATCTTCAATATAAGAACATAATATTATACAGTACAAATGAACATGAATGTCGTATTTTGTAGGTATGCCTGTGAGTCCTTATTAAAAAATTAAATTTGTTTTAAATAATCAGTTGAAAGCTTATAATCAGCAAGCTTCTATTTTACTCGATAACCCACATACATGTCTTATATTTATTTAAATTACATAGTTTAAATAATTCGTAACAAAACTAAAATCTATACTAATATTATAAAGCTGAAGAGTTTGTTTGTTTGTTTGAACGCGCTAATCTCGGGAACTACTGGTCCGATTTGAAAAATTCTTTCAGTGTTAGATAGCTCATTTATCGAGGAAGGCTATAGGCTATATGTATATCATCACGCTACAACCAACAGGAGTGGAGCCACGGGGGTGAAACCGCGCGGAGCAGCTATTCTAAGATAATTGAACAGCGAATTTACTATCGTAAGTAGGTAATTCATAAAAACAAACTAGAACGTTTCAGTATTATAGTAAAACTTTTTATTCATATTTTTATTTCAAATTCTCAGCTGTGCTCCCATGTATGATGCTTTCCTGAAACAAGCGTACCTATATACCTACTCTTGTAAAACTTATTACTTAAGATACCCGGTTATTACGACGCTTAATTATTGCCTATTATTATATACTATAACTTAGCTTTCCGAAGAAATCACTTCAGAACTTTACTGACAATAATAACAATTATATTTTAGTATTATAACGATTCAAAATAAGTCCACTAGCATTAACAAATGGTCGATTTTAATTTTATTTCCTACAGGAATAGTTTTCAAAGCACGGTAATTATTCAACCTTCACAATGCGTACACACACACACACACACGCACGCACACGCACGCTCGCACGCACACACACGCGTACGTATCAGGTAACATCAGCTGTTCGCCCACATGACTTCAAGGTCGGTAGAGGTGGTTTTTTGTCGAACGAGTAGATCGGGATGTTAGACGATAAATTTTAACCGACTTTAAGGAATGGAGGTAAGGGTTTTTAAGTAAGTTTAGTTTGCAAGTATGAAATAGAGAATACGGTTTGAACGATTACGGTTTGTTGGTGAACTTATACTATGTATTTAATATTTATGTTAGATTTGGGCATTATAATTTTTGTATTCACTTATATATACTATTTCGTATATAAGTGAATACAATTATATTTATTATGTAACACTTATCACATTTCGATACTATGTATGTATAATGTGTTGGAATTTCCTATATTTAGTTAAGTATTTAGAAATAAATGAG
Organism: Colias nastes; assembly: GCA_907164665.1. Lineage (NCBI taxonomy): Eukaryota > Metazoa > Arthropoda > Insecta > Lepidoptera > Pieridae > Colias > Colias nastes. Next base: position 20,721 of record CAJQZM010031208.1, on the reverse strand, counting down.
TTAATGAGATTGAAGTAGAGATTTTACAAATAAATACCCACTGATTTTTTGTAATGTTTGTCCCGATATAATTTTTCAGCTTAAAAAGACTTACTATGAAGCTCAGGTTAATATCGTTGAATATACATAATATTATAGTTTCTTGGGTTAGGGAACAATTAAGGTTATATCAAAATTTATTCACGTATAGAGAACAAAAACACTTCGTATGTACCTATAATCTATTTTTATGGTTTGCTATTAATACGAGTACATTTGTACCATAACTGAAAAAGCTTGAAAATTGTTGTAGTTCTCAAAATAGTGACTATCATACAATTTTAACAATTAAAACGTGAAAGTACATGTACATTGTAAATGGTATTCAAAATCAGCTGATCGGATCTGTACGAAATTTTGTACACAAATAGATGGAATAGTGTGAATGCCACATGAGCAAAGTCGTGGGCTATAACTAGTTTATTAACAGAAACCTTGCAAGCATCTCTCCACAGGAACAAATCCAAATGAAATGGCTAGTCAAATTATTTATATTATAGTAGTTTCCATTATAACTATTTACAAGGCAATAAGGTTCAAAATTGAATGAACAGTTTATAAAAACCGTCTACCTGTAATTCTATTTGTCTGAATAAATGCTCATAGAAGTATTTCATGCACTTCTCTTTGAATAGTCTGGCTTGTATACAATACGTAGTTATTTTTTTATTCATACCCAGCAATGTAAACAACTTTTCAGAGCTCTATAGTGTTAAATATGTATTGTACTAACATCTCTATTAATGCTGTAAATGGGTGTTGTTGTGTATCCAAAATGGTTGAGCCGTTTCCAGATATACAGGTAGGTAAGGTTACTTACTCGCTAAGTAAAATAAGGAATATAAATTACTGTCTAGTGGTAAAGAATATAAATTTTATAAGAATAGTTATACATGTGATCAAAGCTGCGGGTGGAAAGCTCTTATAAGTATTTTAACTAAAATAGGTACACAAGAGATTTCTTTTTATTATTACTATATTAAAATAATAGCACAGATTAGTTACTAAATACACTCGGGTGCAAAAAATCGCACACCCCATATATTTTTAGTTTAACCTCAATTATTTTAATGTTCTAAACATATTTGGAAAATATGACTTAATATCAAATGAAAGCATATTTAACAAGCTTTGTAGTTACTACAGCTACGTAACGAATATACTATAACAAATTGAAATATTGTTATGTGTTTGTAAGTATTTGAAAGAATGAAATGATGCTTATTTTAATACCACACCAGACACCAGCGTTAGCTAGTACTAGCTGCGCCACGCGGTTTCACCCGCATAGCTCCGCTCGGCTCCTGTTGGTCTTAGCGTAATGATATAATATTATAGCCTTCCTCGATAAATGGGCTATCCAACATCGAAATAATTTTTCAAATCTGACCAGTAAGTAGTTCCTGAGATTAGCACGTTCAAACAAACAAACAAAGTCCTACCTATATAATATTATTAGTATAGATTAAGTATTCTGTGAAACCAGTTTATATCACTAAGATAAATTACAAATAATTATAACATTTTTTTTTCAAATTTAACTTCGAGCTCTGCGTTTCCTCTACTAACCTCGAAACCAATATGGCCGCCAAAACACGTTCCCAAACCATGTCATATATAACATAACCCTTTGTGAGCATTCGTACTTTGACCTATTTGGGAACAAAGTTGCATTTAAGGTTTCTATTCAAATATATTTCAATGGACCCCTTCATGAGTGAATGACCTTAATATTGCACACGTGCCAAAATATAATAGATGACCTCTTTGTATAGTGGTTAAAGTTTCGAATAAGGTTCAGGGTTCGATTCCAAGGGAAAATGAATAGAAAAGTTATGCTAAGGCATAAATAAGGTTAAAAAAGTATGTTTTTTTTTTAATTATTTGCCCCAAACGTAACCGGGATATAAATGCATTTTTTTATCTAGAACTAAAAGAATAAAGTCACAAAGTTTATTTTAACCTAGCAATTTGGTACTTCACACTATATCAATACATAATATAATTTAATTACCTATGTATGTTCATTCTTGTGTGCCTCACAAACAATGAATATCTAATGTTAAAAAAAACAACTCAAAATCGATTCAGTAGTTCTTGAGATTACTACAACAAAACTTACAATCTCAATAACTTGTTGAAAGTACTATCAAAATCGATTCACTAGTTCGAGATAATACTTCATACAAAGTCACACTAAATATTAGAATAATCTGATACAGTATTATGTAACCAAAAAGTACCTACCTACATCATTAATTCTCAGAAACGAATATTTCAATTTGTTCAACAATACATGAAAGGATATTAATTTCAATCATCTCGGTCATTCAAGCAGTTCTCAAGAAAAATGACTGACATGGACTCCATGGTGATTATACAATAACGATCTATAGATTATACCAGAGATAATATTTGTTTTTCATTGTAGATTTATATTAAAGTTTTAAGAAATATTTTGAACTAGCTGTGCCCCGTTGTTTTACCTGCATTGCTGCGATCCAGTTGGTCTTAGCGTGATGATATATAATTATATAGCCTATAATAGCCTTCCTTGATAAATGGGCTATCTAACACCGAAATAATTTTTAAAATCGAACCTGTACTTCCTGAGATTAGCGCAATCAAACAGACAAACAAACAAACTCTTCAGCTTTATAATATTAGTAATAGAGTAATATTTATTTGTATAATTTAAAGTAGGTACTTACCTACTACTCATGAGCTACTTAGCTCATCCATATATCCGTAAGATATTTTTTTTAATCCATTTTATTGTTGTAAACTGTACTAGAAGTTTTAATTTACTATTTTCTGTAAGTATTAATAATATAAGTATTAATAATAATACGATACTTTAATCTGTAAGTAATTGATGTAGTTTCAATTAGGCTTTCGCTACGAAATAACATAGAGATTAGAGGCGTAATTAATAAAATTAGTATGAATTACCTATAAGCCATATTATATCTAAAAAGTTAAAAATTATTTAATAATAGTAAGAACAACCACGAGAATTCTAAGAAAAGATTCGTATATTCTGGGAACTACCTGCCAGGAGCTAAGTTTTTGCCAGACAAAAAATTGGTTTTGCTATTAACATATACGCAATTATTACCTTTATTACTTTGGCAATAAGAGCTAAATCTCTGAGCTAAATTCATGTTCCAACGAATTTACAAAAAATGGGAACGGGTAGGCCTGACTTTAATAAATCAACAAAAGCATTTTAAAGAAAAAAATGTTTGTATGTGTGTAAATGTTTTGAGAAAGTCGTTAAAGCTATAATAGCTTGTACTGGACTATTTAATAAAAAAAATACGTGTGGCACTCGAGGACTGCCGCGGTAAAGCTATTGCATAGCATCGCATCGCTGTGCCGGTTGGAGTGGGGGGTGTTAGGTTTTTTCGTTACGGAATTTTTACATTCGGTCGCCGCGCTCAAAGTCTGAGATAAAAGCTATGCAATAGCTTAAAAAGAAATACATATATATAATTGCAACATTTAATTCATCATCATCATCTGAGGCTCTACAGCTGCAAGTGGGCCTTGGCCTGGTCCTGTATTTTCTTCCATATCTCTCGAACCTTTGCCCGGGTTCTCCAGCTTTACACACCAATCGTTTTTCAGTCCTGTTCGACGCTATCCAACCATCGGAGCTATATGGTCCTCGATTTCTACGTCCATCTGACGCAATATTTAATTGTTTATATATTATTTCAAATATAAGTAGTGCTTTAGTTATATTATTATCAAAGAAGCAAAATATACAAACTTACGCACGAAGAGCACACTGGTAACGAAATAAAACACAAGATTCGATTAGTTTTTCCTTCTATTAGTACCAAATCTACCATTTTCCTCAAATTGCAATCACTTGCATAGAGATTCATTACAAAACACCAATATTTTATATACCATGAACCATGGAAGAAACATCAACATATAAACGACCACTTCGTATAATATATAGATTATATTGATTATATATTATATACACATAATATAATATATAGATTAAATAACATTGCACCCATTTCAAGTCCAACCAAGTCTTTACCAGATGTTCCCAAAGAAAGTACGAGAAAGTTCGACAGTGTAGTCGTGAGGTGAAATTTTATTTGCTAAACCTTTTTTGAATATAGCAAGTTGCCAACCGATAACTTCGACTTACTGATATGATAGATTGAAACACTTTAGAACTTTCGAGATCAGCCCCCGTACTACGTCTTAAAGCAGTAATGTTCCCAGTGTTGGAAAGTGATGGCGCTAGACGACTTATATAGCGCTATCCCTTTCCTACACTGGAAGTAATACTGCTTTAAGGCATGGTAACCCCTCAGATCGAGCTGACGAGGCGATTTTTTCTTATTGAAACTATTTAAGAAGTTTCGGAATGCGAAAGAGGGTGAGTTTTTATATAGTTTTATAGTGTTATGAATGTGGTATGGGTAATCGTATTTTGTAAGTGTTCAATGGTTTAATATTTTTCTTATTAACTTGACACAAACTATGAATTGCAAGTTGGTTAATGATAGTCTATATTTATAAATATAAAATGATTTGCTATTTCTTAACGACTCTCTCTTTGCTAAGACCCTTTTTATACAAAATTTAAGATCTAACCGCCAAGTCGATTGTCAATATCATATTGTAGAAGTAAATAGCAGTTATAAGTTACTTTTACCTGCTAGAGACATGAACGACGATTGGTGACATTTTTTTGTAATGTCATATCAACCAAACATGTCATTAATATAGTAAATCGTCTATCTAACAACTTATGAAACTTGATCCAATAATTAATTACATAAATAGAGACTATTTCCGACCACTTCAAACTTCTAGCAGTAAATCTAGACAACAAGTAAGTTAACAAATAGCTGTTTTGTGGACTGCACTAATTCAGAATTAATGTACACTTAAAACGGCTAAGATATCACTTAAGCCGGCTAAGGGGATGGCTAATGAAATTTACTGGCAGCCAAATGAAAACTAAACGGATTTTCTTGTTGTATTTATCTGTCCTGGGTTTGTATTGTGGAATTAATAATTATAATTAGTATTTATTCTTTTAAAGGCATTGGAACCTCCTTGTATTATAGAATATTTGCATAAATTGGAATGCAATATACCTACTATAAGATTTCGCTAAGAATTTGTTACTATAATAACCTTTACAATTGATTAAGTAGAGATTACCTATCTTATTCAGAGTTTACAGTAAAAGAGTTATTTTTTAATATTCAATCAAATCGTTCTTTTTATTTAATTCTTTCTGTTGCTATTATTTTCTATAATATTTATTCTAAAGATCTAATTCTATGACGGTAAAAATCCAAAATAATTCTAAGGTAAAAGAGAACATTCAACCTTACTTTATGAAAAAATCACAATACAGACTAAAGACTCTTACAAATTTTAAGAGGCTTATTTTTTGCGGAAAGATAATAAATTCTGAAAATATTCTTTATAATAATAACTGAATAATAAATACGCCTACAATATTCACAAACCAATTTAACAAAAAATCTACCGAATTTTATGATCTATAATACTAATATTATAAAGCTGAAGTGTTTGTTTGTTTGAACGCGCTAATCTCAGGAACTACTGATCCGATTTGAAAAAATCTTTCGATGTTAGATAGCCCATTTATCGAGGAAGGCTATAAGCTAAATATCATCACGCTAAGACCAATAGGAGCGGAGCAATGCGAGTAAAACCGTGGGGCACAGCTTGTACTTACAAAATATTTTGTTCACGCCGCGCCGTACCACCTTATAAATATTAGCCGAATACTACCAAATTCTACGCAACTACATTCTCTGTTCAGGCCAAGCCCCGTAGAACATGTTTAACAAAATCAAAGTTAGTCCAATCAAATAACAAACAAAACATGCAGTTAAGTGCACTCGACTTGACAATAAATTAAGCTTGTAGCTAATATGGTTTGCGTAGCGTATGTGTGTATGTATGTATACGGGAGACGCTCAACAACCTCGCTTCCTCGAGACATCAAGAGGTGGGGAATGGATAGGGATTGGAATTTACGAGTACAATTAATGTCCTAAATATTTATATATTTAACTGACGAAATGACCTTGTCGTGTTGTAATTTTGAATAAAAGCTGCATCACATGCTGGAGAGACACATTTTTAAAATTATGTACCCGTCTAAAATGCTGGAGACAACTGGAACACATTAAATATAATATTATTTTTGTGAAACTTTATTCAGTTTTGTCAATTTCTTTGAAAGTCTTGCTATGAAGTAGTCATTAGATCTTTATGTAGGAAATCACTATTATGAACTAAATCTGTAAAGTGTAATAATTACATATTAAGAAATTAATTTTTTTGGATGGCGCGTCGCTAACAATTAGAATCAAACCTTTTTGATAATATTTATCCAATCTTAAACGTAAAATATAGCTCTACATCTCACCTGTCAAAATAAAAAGCAAAATAAATAAAAATGCCGCATCCAAAACTAATGTTCCTTGACGTACGCGACAGTAGTGTTTGTCCCGGAATTTCCTGGCTCCCCAATTAATTACCCAGACCGCTCCCTCGACGATTTAACTTGTAAACGAGTGCATACTTACGTGAGGATTGCACCGTGCCTGCTTACGTAATGAAAAAAGGAGGGAATTTTTAATTACCAAAGGGTAGACCTCGAAATTTTAAGATTTTGGGGAGCGAGTCATTAATTCGGAGGCTGTTTTGGTACGTGCTTTGAAAGCTGTCTGGAGTATGGAGTGGATACTGTTTTAGATATAGCATTTGAGGGATCGTGAAGTACAATGGTTCAATGGAGGTTCCAAATTTTGGAGAGAAAAGATAATGAATGATAGCAGTTTAGAAATACATAATGTAATTGGTACATGGTGGTATTTATGAGAGCATTTGTTGAAAAATAATGTGCGGAATTCAATCCAGCTTTTCTTTAAGTTCACGTTACTTTAACATTAGCATAGGCATTACACCTTTATTTTTACCAAAGTTAGATAGAATATTATAAATAAAAAACCTGTATCGTAAACAAATTTGTCTCTAATGCATATCTGTAATAACAATCAATACTTACCCTTCTAATTTGTCAACCCTAAACAAATCAGAACCGTCTAGATTAAATAAACATACACATTACATATCAATTTCATAACCTCATCACGGGGCTATTACCCGCGTTTTTCCGACAGATGCCTGCTACACATTATTCGAGAAGGGCTGAAAATGGCAGTATAATAATGACAAATGATGCCGTGTTGTGGCGCGTCATGGTCGAGTTTTCGGATGAAATTGTTTCGCGGGGAGCGTGAAAAATGTTTGGCGCGTGTGAAGTGGCTAATCTCGATACCTATCAAGATAATTTAAACTCAATAGATCAGGACAGTTCCAAGTTACTTATCCTGGAAGATACAGCAGAAGTCTAGGGAATTGCCAGGTCGTTTAAATTATCTTGATGGGTATCAAACTGCTGTTTGATACCCATCAAGATAATTTAAACATCAACAGCATAGGACAGTTCAAAGTTACTTATCCTGGAAGATACAGCAAAAGTCTATGGAGTTGCCATGTCTTAAAGCAGATTGATACCCATTAAGATAATCTATACTAATATTATAAAGCTGAAGAGTTTGTTTGTTTGTTTGAGAGATCTCAGGAACTACTGGTCCGATTTCAAAATTTTTTTCGGTTTTAGATAGCCCATTTATCGAGGAAGGCTATAGGCTATATAAACATCACGCTAAAACCAAGAGGAGCGGAGCAACGCGGGTAAAACCGCGGGGCACAGCGAGTTTAAACATCAACAGTAAAGGACAGTTCCAAGTGACTTAACCTGGACGATACAGCAGAAGACAACGGAGTTACTATGATATCTAAAAGCAGTATTAATTCCAGAGTGGAAATTACAGAGCTATATAGGTCGTCTAGTGCCATCACTTTCCCACATTGGAAACAATACTGTTTTAGGATATCATGGTAACAATTTGGTTAATTTTTTTTTAATGATTTTCATTTGGGAGCTAACGTCCAAAAATATAGCGTTGAAACAAATAAATAATATCTTGATTTACATTTTATTTTGACTCTCCTAATGTATTATATTCCATTGAGATTTCTTTTTACCTGTTGTTTTTAATGTATACGTTCTACGTATTTTGTTGTTCCCCTAAAATAATCTACATAAATTATGTACATGATCCATTGCCCAATTTACACTGATAAGATAAAATTACGTTGATTGTTTTGATACCGATATTTTAAGAGAAAATAAACAATTATTTCGAATACCACAATAGAATACACATTTCAAAAATTCACATTTATTATGATCAAATTAAATGATGATCAAAAGCACTTTTCTATCCAACATACCTAGCCAAAAATTAAGCTTGCAATAATACACTTTGCCATAAGGCCCTGATAGATGTTTCCAAGATTCAAAAGCTATATCAAAACATTTCAAAGACCTATTTACCTACCTACCTTAGCCACGGTTCTCCTATATAAAACAACTCAACATCCCCGAAGACCAGTATCCAGTTTGTCAAACATCACTCCCCGAAGACCAGTCACCACTGTGTCAAACGTCACCTAACAGGTGCGTCACCTACAGCGTCACTGAATTACGTGGTGACGCTAATAAAGCTGGTTCTGTACATTAGTGTACACGCGTCACACAAATTAATCAAAGAGAAATATTCATGCCGACACATGCCATGAAATGATAATGAACCCGTATTGATGCGGTTTATGTGGTGAGAGGTAGCGTAGTAGAGTAGGTTTAATAACATTTAGTTGGACATTTTTATGATTCGTAGAATATGATATTAGATAGCAGTATTGTAGGTAAATAAATATTTAATAATCAGTTTGTTTTAAAGAAACAAAAAATATAAAGCAAATTTACGTGCCTTTGATATAAAAGCAATAAGTTATCTGCTCTTCTTTTTATACAAAAAATAAACTCTACATTGAATTATATAAATCAGCAATAGTTAAGTTTTCGATTGTTTTTACTCTATATGAATATAGGTTTACAGACATTTATTTTATAAATATGTCTATCTTCTTTGAATCTACAATTAATCTACATATATCTAGGACGAGGTTTAAAATAAGAAATGTTTAAAAATATTTTAGTCTGTGTTTGTTTAGTTAAGATTATTCGTCAAAAGAAATTTCACTCGTTGTTGAGACAAAAGATCGTCAACGGATTATGACTAGTTAGTTTAAAAGTAAGAAGATAGGGAGTGTCGCTTTTTGTAATAACCATTGAAAGGTAAAATAAACTAAGTTCGGTGATGATTTGGTTAATAATTATCACCATCCCCACGTGTATAAGTAATCAGTAACTATCGTTCGTGGTGCAAGTTGCTATAAAGTTTCAAAACGCTATCGCTCATAACTTGCTATCCATCCACTCTTGGGACTAGATACGGGATGCGTAAAACAATATGGTTTACATCGGAATGCCTTTGTCTGCAAGAACAATTAGTATAGAGAAATAGCTCTGACCCGCTCCAATATTATATATATTTACCCGATATCGTGTAGTCTGTTCGTGTCACACCTTGCACAAAGGATGATCATTAGGATTTGGTATATACGGAGGTAAATTTGCTTTTTGCGGACCTCGTTATCGAAACAAGAAATTTGTTTTAGAACTCAATGCGTAATATCCTGAAAACTAGTTACTAGATAGTATATTTCATTAATTAAATTTTTATTTATGCTAAAAAATTATCGACAACATCAAAATATTTGAGACGCATCTTAGAATAATTAGGATGAAACACATCAAAATATAACACCATAAATGCAATACAGAGTTACAAAATAGATTCAAATTAACTACCTATATCCAATAGAGTATTGGGAATTATTTAAACCTTAGATTTAAACAGATTTTAAAACCAATACAAATAAAAAAAACTAGCAGCGTTTACAAAAATGATTGAACTTCTCCAAAGCTTTTTCCACTTTGAATCACGTACAATAATCACAACAAACGTCACCGTATCAAACTAGTTTCTGAGCATTTAGCGAATCGTTAATATTCTCTTCATAACGTAACACGTCAAAATTGTTCATAAACCATCTGAATAATATATGAGGTGTGAAATTAATAGAAGTACTGGGGATTAGCTTTGTTACTTGAGATGTAATATTGTAATAATATTTAGATATACATATATTATTGCACTAATGTTAAAGATAGACTGATGTAAAAGTACGTTAATTTATAGAAATACTAGCTGGCCCGGCAAACGTTGTTCTGACTAAGGCCGTGTCCGCACTGTGGCTATTTTCCATGCGAATAAAATCCGCGCGATTTTTATTCCGCTAAAAATTACACCTATACGCACTGCGGATAAATTTCCTCGCGGAATTTGTCAGTTCAACGCAGTTCGCCATACAAAACGAACGGCTAAAATGGATAACCGATCAATTTTTATTTACTTGCTACTACGGCGGCGCGACGTAACAGACGTATCAAAAGAAGCCACGAGCACTGGATTCACCCGTTTACGGCTTTGAGACCAATGAAAGGATTTTTCTACATAAAATATCAAGCGCTAAAAAGCGTATAGGTGTAATTTTGACCGCGGAATAAAAGTCGCGCGGATTTTATTCGCGCGGCAAATATCCGCAGTGTGGACACGGCCTTAATCTAAATTCTAAATTATGGGAGTGAAAAAAAAAATGTTCTCAGAACCCAGACCTACCCGATTTGCACACAAAAAGTTCATGAAGTTGAACTACAAACAACGCAAGACAATTTTATATGAGGAAATCTAACGCGTAAAGTATTAAAATGTAATTTCTATCAAAGGCGTGAACTATGAATTCTGGAGGAGATGAATGAATTCAGAAAGTTCATGTTTATCACAAATACATCTACAGAAGAATTTGTAATTTTTTTTTTCATACTGTTTCTCACGATATTAAGGATGAAAGGCGTTATTAGGTTCAGTCTGCTCCGATTTAATAAAATGATAGGGTTCATCTACTAAAATTCTCCTTTTTGTATGACATTGCATTTAAATTTATCTATACTAATCTATACTAATATTATAAAGAGGAAAGGTTTGTAATTATGTATGTATGGTTTTCACGCATAAACTACTGGACCGATTTCAAAAATTCTTTCACTATTAGAAAGCTGCATCTTCACTGAGCAACATAGGCTATATTATTTATTTATTTATTTTATTTATTATACTTTATTGCATTGAAAAAACATAAATACATATTATATAACAAAGACAAGACTACAGAAACAGCAAAGGGCGGCCTTATCGCTAGGTAGCGATCTCTACCAGGCAACCCAACTATGCTATATTGCATTTTCAAAAAAATTAGAGATCCTTACCAAAAATGCAATAATGTAACCTAAGGTGTAAAAAATTCCTTAATAAAAATTCTGTCATCGCGTGCGCTGCGGAATCTATTTCCTTGAAGTACGAGGATGGTTTTTATGAAAAAAAAAATCGTAAACATGTAGGTACCACGGGCGAAGCCGGGGCGGACCGCTAGTATATAATAATAATAATATAATTTAACTATATATTTTTTATCATACTCGAACACAGAATATAGGTTACAAAACTGTATAGTATTAAATTGAAAACCTACACTATCATATTTAATTACAATCTCATCACGAATGTAATCCTGCATTTAATCAGTCGAGTAATTGAGAATACCTGTCAGAGCTGTAAAGTGCTTTGAAACCTAAGTCTTAGTACTATAGAATGTACAAAATCTAGGCTTTGTTATGTGATTGTATGTCTTGTAACGTAAATAAATGTGCGATTTATATGTGTGTATTATTTTCTACGTATAGAGCTTTGAGATTTTTCTTCATATTATCTATAAGAAGCATTTGTGTATTAGTAGAGTAAAATATTATGTTAATTTAATTAAAACAACAAGTGATCACGAGAATTTTAATTCTATATTGTCACTGTTTCGGCTCCATTGTAATTATTAAATATTGAGTTTTTTTCAACTGAATTCAAAAAAGGAGGAGATTCTTAATTCTTGAATCTGTAGTTGTATTTGTGATTAAACGTAATTTCTTTCTTCTTTCAATTCGACTGTATTTATACACACATGAATGATATTTTATGGCAATTCCAATAAATAGATCCCGATTTAAATCTGTTAATTTATTCCTTAGCCTATTGAAAATCTTATTTTTTCCAACACAAACAGCACTTGACCGGTTTTTATTTACCTAATCTTGTGTGAGAGTGAACGCAAACTGAATTTCAAATACAAATAGCATATGATTTGCTTGTCAAATGTTTGCGATGGACACACGGTTATTTGTTATGGATATTGTGAATATATTGGTGTATTTTTAAAAAGGAAAACATTTTGGGTACAGAGAAATAACGATAGATGGTGCAAAATGAGTTTGGCTTATCTATAAGGTTGTTTTTTAACTAAAATTATAAATAAGAACTGTCTATAGGGTATGGTTTCGTTTTTATGCTAAAACGGCTGAACTGGTTTTGATGAATTTTAAAAATAAAGGAAATACAAAGACCCTTATATTTCGTTTAGTTTATTAGTATCTTTGAAACTGTTTGTCTATGTCCTTCTCCAAGGTGCAGTATATATTTAAATTTTCGATTTAATTTAGTTATGTATCAGAGTACGGAATCGTTTATGTACTAAATATCTAGAAAATATTTAGGTATAAAAATCTAAATTAATAGTACCAGCTTAGTTCCAAACTAAAACCTCATTCACCGAGCAATTTATTGAAAAACTACGGATTTTCCGCTCAAAAGCGCCTCATATACGGTTTGAAATGCTTCATTAGTGCATTACAGGCTTAGCAGTTGAGAACTGATATCCAGTATTACTTGACCCTTCCACCCTCTTGAGGCCTTTGCGAATTGTGATTATGAAGGGAGAGCGCAGGTCAACGTACACTGGTCATACTTCGACGATTTTACAACCTTTCACGTATTATTTTAACCATTTTCCCGCGCATTTTCCGATTGATTTTAATTTGGCTTCGGCTCAAAGCGGGTTACTTAATGCTTTTATGTGGATTCTTAAAACATTTTCAGTTATGATCGAATATAATTAAATGGAGGCTTTTTTGGAGAGCTTTTTTAATTACTGATTTATTTTAAGCTTTCGATGAAACTAGCGAACGCGCTTTTGCTGTAGTAGGGGAGCCCAGGATGCTAAATGTGGATTTACTCGAGCGTCACGGGAACCTATTAGAATTGGTAGATTAGACCATAGCGAGAAAAAAAGGTCCTATAATGTTTTTTTTTTTAGCGGTGGGGAAGGGTTTTTTGATTTTTTTTAATTTAAAAAAGAAAAAAATTGGCTTGGAAATACTCAAGCGCGTTAGATATTGATATTTTGCATGCTCCAGGACGTCACTGAAAAAAAGTATACGTTAATCTGACGATTTAAGTGGCGATTTAATCGCTATGAAGAAAGGGTAAAAAATTAAAGTAATATTATTCGAGCGCGTCAGATTAATATATGGGGGGGTTAATTACAATATAAGAAGTCCCCATTTCGCTAATCTGACGATTCGAGCTCAACCTTAGGGAATTATGGATTATTCAAATTTTCCAGCGGGGCTCCTGAGCGCACCCACCAACCATAACTGCTCATATTGACTAGAGGTACTAATGAATAGCTAAGGTACCGTCCCTTATAGTAATCTGACGCGCTCGAGTAAATCCCAAAATCCCCTCTTGGGCTCCCCTACTACTGTGTTTGTTTTATACAATCATTATAAGGAAACTTAGATCATTAATGAAGTATGAACTATATATATTTATTGCTAGATTTCGGCACGCGGCTTCGCCCGCGTACGACAGAAACCGCATAGGTCCTGTATTTGTGGGATTTCGATAAACTATAATATGTCATTTCTCTCTCTATATATCAATCGTTTAGTGGTTGCAGCGTGAAGTAGAGACAGACAGATAGAGTTACTTTCAACTCATGAAATTATTGTATTGTCGTACACTTTTAGATTGAATTAAAAGTAACTTAAGTTTAAAGTGGGTCAAAATCGAGTCTAAAGGAGTCAGTTACATACAAACATACAGGTGAAGCTAATATAAGCATGTCAATATTAATCATAGTAAACAGAGGTAGTAAAAGAGCATTTAACTATAAATATCCTGTTATTTAATAACTTTATTTGCAGAATACAATGGAAACAAAGATAGTTTACTCTGATACGTTATTGCGTGTTTATCTTTACTCCAGGATAATGGGAATCGGACTTACTGCGTAGAATACGTGTTTGTAAAATTTTCAACAGCCCCTACTTTGGATTGTCGAGTTATAATCACTTTTATATAGTGGCTGTGAATCATTATTTTATCTGGGGAAGGTTAAACATATGAAGTCAGGTATATCAAGCTTTATTTTTAATAATATCAGACTTTAATAATTATTATACTATTATGTTTTCACTTCGAGGTCGGTAACCTAAATACATATGTAGAATCTGGTACATTTTTAAGTCATAATTTATTCTTTACCATAATTAAATAGTATAAATAAAAATTTGAAAGTTGTAAATTTTGTAAAATAAACCTGTAGGTTTAGATGAAGTATGATAGAAATAGTACTTTAACTATATTAGGTAATAAAAAAGGATATTTTTTTTTTTATTCTGACAAAATATGGTAAAACATACTAAACCAAGTAAACTCAGATATTGAAAACTAAGATATTTTTAAATTTGGTTTATTAATATGACAATAATTTACACAAGTTCTCACACCAACATTGTGCATTCGTTATCTCGAACAATACTCGATCGAAATCAAACTACAATCGAGATACAATCGTACTAGTCTGGTATAATCGTACACTTTGCCCCGTGTTGATAATTCACTTACAATAATAAATCTATTGTGCTTTATTTGCGTCTTAATCATAGCGTACTACGTTTTGTTTTTCATGGATCCACGGATGTGATAAATCGATCTAATAACGTTTTATGCGGTTTTTACGTGTGTGTGGGTGTTGTTATGTGCACGTGTGTTTAGTCATCTTACTATGTGTTTATTATTAAAACGTTAGTAAGAGGAGTTATTAATCTAGTTTGGCTTAGTATATTTATGGTTGAATAAACTTTTTTTTAAGCATAAAGTGTTCTATTTTACGCGTGATAATGTTATGTGATAAAAGCCTATGTATTCCAGATATTTCCTATATATTATAGAGTCTCTACCAAGTTTAAGAGTTTCATCAATATTGAATCAGCTGTTTTTGCATGATGGAGTTATAAACATACACAATATTATAATAGTTAAAATACCATTAAATGCACTCACATAAACATTTTGCATTTCGTCCTAGAATTTATAATTTTTAAATAAGTAAATTATTTACTGAAAAGTACGTGCATGTACACATAAATTGAATTACGTCATAAAATGTACCAGATTTTTCGTATTGAGTTAAAAAAAATAGCCTATAGTATGTTCTGGCTCTCCAAATAATATTATATAAACAAAAAACAGATATTTACATATTATAAAATATTTCAGATACATAAATTGATATTAATTATTAATGTAATACACTTACCTTAATATAAATTTTATAAATGTTCTCATCATTCGTTTGTTTGAGTTATCCAAGTGATAACTGCTAATTTAATCGACTTACAAAAACTACAAGCGGAGCCAGGACGATCACCTATATCGAACCTGTGACCTATTAATACAAGCTTTTACACTTGTTTATACATGTTGTTTACTCGAGGCGTGTCAGTTTGTATGTTGAATTATTTATTACATAATGACTGCCACTATAGATGTGTCGATTGTTTTGTAACGGAATAAAGCCATTATATTAATAACCTTTAATATTTATTGCTTTTACTGAATTTTGATGGAATTGTAATATTGTAATATTTGAGAATGGAAGTTTGTAGGGTTATGGTTGGGAATGGTATAATGTTTTTTGTGTGCTTTAGATGCATTTTGTACGTCTAACTTAGTATACAAAACTGACTGCCTCTGAAAATTAACAAATTAAATGTAGTTTTTTCATATAGAAATTGAACGTTAATCGTTTCCGTAAGATTATTAAGAAGGTAGAGCTAAAATTTAAAACGAAAAAGAATATCACAGAAAACTCTATCTTTTTATATTTTTTACTAAATTTATATTATTTTAATTACTAGTGTAGGGACACACATATGCAATTCGCTTGGGGGCAGAAGCATTACTCTACAACTAGGTATTATTACCTATTACCAATTGTTACCTGTTTTATTAGCCATACCTATATTACATCTCTTCTCATTTGTTAAAGATATAACCAAAGATATGTGCCTGCAAAAATTCGCAAAAGATTTTAACATCGCTACGATGCGAGATCCGTATAAAATTCCGTCCGTCAAAAAAATAACGTGACGTGACGTAACGTGACGTGCGAAAATCGGACAAAACCGGATTATGCCAGTGTTATAACTGCCCGGGATTTTCACGTTCACAGGGCTTTTCTTTTTTGTATTGTATTCGAGAGACTTTTATGGTAAATGTGTTGTGTAAGGTTTTTTCCATCGTGATATTAGTAGTATGTGTACCTAGTTAATAATATGAAAGGAAATAAATAAAACACCATTACCTATATTATATAAAAAAATTATTGTGCAAATTAGTCTTTAGTACAGCTTTTTTAAGTAAAATTTGAAGAGTCTGCGAAAAACAAACACACAAACACGCTGAAAGGATTTTAACATTTTTTCTTTTGTCGAATGTGTCCCCGCTTTCAATAGAAATACAATTTGACAAAAACAAAATGGCGTATACCAAAGCCGGAATTATCCGCTAGTCTATAGATAATCTGTATAATAAAAAATGAATCAAATGTACTAAGCGCAATACTCAAGAAAGGCTGAACCGATTTCTAAAATTCTTTCTTTCTTCTTTTTTTGACGTGACAACGTCTTATAATTCGATAGAGCCGGCTGCACGCACGAAAAAACATGACTCATGCGGCGTTACCTCGCTCTGAGGCGTTCCATGTAAGGCTTGAAGTGCAAGCGATAGCGCGGAACGAGCGACAAAGAAGCACAATCGGCCGTTGTCACGTTCAACTATCGTCAGTAAACCGACTTTACAGACAACCAATTTTTTTTTTAATAAAGAAGTACGAGGACTTGAAGTACTTGAAGAAAGAGGATGGTTCTTATAGAAAGAAAACGTAAAATGTACCAAGAAAAAAGCCGGGGCGGACCGCTAGTATCTAAATAATTTACATTAATTTTATTATAAAAGATATTATTCTGAACAAAACAATTACATACACAAACAGAACTAAATCCAAGTAAATACAAGATATCCAAACAATTTAGCATGTCCGTTAAGATTTAGTGAGTCATGAAACATAATCGTCTATGGCCGATATTACCAACTCTAATTTTACGATAAACCACATATTAGGGGTTGTGGTACAAGATATACGATTAATTATATTATTTTATAGTCATACTTTACATTTTTACATACTTTTCGCCTGTAGATTTTCCCGCGTAGTTTCCGTTCCCGTGGGTTCCGCTGTATATCAATGTACATAAAATTAGAGCTTTAAAACATAAAAGTATTTTTATATTCTAAACTTATATTAAAATCCAAGTCTTGATTGTAAAAAATTATAATGATTGTAATAGATTAACCAAATAATGAATAACTTACAAAATTGTAAAAAAAGACTATTATTATTGAAGTTTGGTAAAACAGTTGGCAATAAAACTGCAAGTACTTCTGCCCGACTCTAAAAACTTATATCCGATCTGTTATTACTTAATTATTGTTATCGATGTCTATAATTTCATTTTAAAAATTAATTAATTATTAACAAACAAACAAACAAACAAAAATACTTTATTGTGCACAACAGAGAGAAGTACAAGTAAGGACACAATACAACACACTGTGCATTTATTGCACAATACAACAACTGTATACTTATACCAAAACGTTACTTAGGTATACCTTCTCTTAACACTACATGTATTAAGTTTTTTTTATTTTTTTATTGTACGATAGGGAAGCGCTTGACCACGATCTCGCCTGATGGTAAGCTGAGAAGTGGCCTAAGATGGAGCGCGCTTCCCAAGAAGGTACCGCTTCACTCTTCTTCTGAAGTTACTACCTAACCTACCTACCTACCTACCTACCTACCTACTAAGTCATTATTCCGCTCACCGCTTATAACTTGAAACTTAGCGGTGCTTAAGTTAGCCATATAGGTTTATCGTCACGTATGGCGTTATCAGTTGCAGTAGTTCCTAGATTTGGAAGTTGAAACACATTAGCACTTTCACCTAAGGATTATATACT
Organism: Colias nastes; assembly: GCA_907164665.1. Taxonomy (NCBI): domain Eukaryota; kingdom Metazoa; phylum Arthropoda; class Insecta; order Lepidoptera; family Pieridae; genus Colias; species Colias nastes. The sequence goes on along the minus strand of CAJQZM010031208.1, from coordinate 2,311 downwards.
ATGAGAAATTCATTTTAATTAAAGTAGTTCTTTACAAGCGCAAAAATCGTATTTTTTATCATTTACTAGTTTTTCGTCTGTCATTGTACACTTTGTAAATTATATACTAGGTACATGTAACCTTCCTTTCGAATCACTCTTTTTATGAAAATATCACTCTTTTAATAAAAATCACATCAAAATACGTTGCGTAGTTTTAAAGATGCACACATAGGGACAGACAGATAGAAAGCGGTATGCCTCTACCATGCAGTAACTTTTAAGAAGCTTTCAACCCTTGTAAGTACTGTTATCATTACTTTAAGTTCCAGACCCTGTAAAATAAACTACAAATTAACAATAATTGTTATCATTCCTTATAAACACTAGATAGAAAGCACGTGGTTACATGATTCAGCCTGCGTGTGCGCAGGACACCTGGCCGACGCTTTTGGAGGCTTCCTAGTTGGGACTTCCGTTAATTTAATGTATCAAGTGGAAAGCTTTGGACAAGACTTGTGAGCTTTTAGGGGTGTAGTATAAATTAGATAAGTTTTAATAGCCATGGACTCATAGAAATCTAAATAAATGCATTAACTAGACAAATAACTGAATAGATTTGACTGAAATGTAATCTATACTAATATTTAAGCTGAAAAGTTTGTTTGTTTGAACGCGCTAATCTCAGGAACTACTGGTCCGAATTTGAGGAAGGCTATAGGCTATATGTCATCTCGCTAAGACCAACAGGAGAGGAGCAATGCGGGTAAAACCGCGGGGCACAGCTAGTAGAAGAATAAAAAGAAATCTTTTTTCGTCTTTAGCGCGTAAATCGAGGAAATATTACTTAAATTACTCTTTTCTTCCATGTAGTTCAAATATCTGTGTATTTATGAACCTACAAAGACATTTTAAATATAGTCTTATCAAAAATATTGTATGATTTCATAGATGATTCTTATATATATTTTATTTTGATAACAGAAGCCATCGTGTGGAAGATATTTAGGTTCCATTGTTGGTAACATGTAAATCAGACACACATCTTATTATATTCAATTATAGGAGCATTTTATAAGCTTCTCCATACTCGTGAGTAGTTTTAACTATATTATACTATCTTTACTTACTCTTTTCCATAATATAAACAATTGTAGAAGTAAACATGTATAAAGCAATTAGAGTTATAAATCGAATCCATTTTAAAGTAATAAAATTACATGAAAAAATTTAGCATATATATAATCAACCGCTCAACAAAATCCGATTAACATATTATCGATCCTATTGTAAGTAAGTTTGTTTTCGTCGATTAAAAAAACTCGACTACCATACAGACACTCAGAACGAGCTCACGAGGCAAATAAATATTTGATCCTGTAATCGCTCGATACCAGTTAACGTAGGCCATTAAAAAAGCGATTTATTCTGGAAATTTCTAAGGTATCCTTTAGAAGAATTGGGTTTTTAAGGTTTATGAAATTCTTAAAGAGGTTGACATTCCAAATAGAAATAAAACATATTTTTTTGTTTGGTTACACATTTGGATTTTATACAATTGTTATACCTACCTTTTGTTTTTATAAGTATTCGTGATTTCAATTCGTAGAGTACCTATGTGAAAACTAAAATGTAGTTTTTTTTCCTTTTGAATCACTCTATCTATTAAAAAAATCATCAAAATCCGTTGTGTAGTTTTAAAGGTCTAAGCGTGAAGCGGCATTGCTTTATGTAATGATAAAAATAATTGCAAAATCGCTGTTTTCCTGGCCCCGGCTAACTAACAAACTATTCGCATAGGCGGGCAGTTGTAATTACACAATTTTCGCTTCAAGGCCTTTCATAAAGATACACTTTAATATTTAATCCCCAATTTATACGGAAGTTACAAACGGATGAATGGTGCAATTTATTTTGGATATATTTTGTATGTTATCCTTGTGGGTTATGGGATTTTACGTTTACATCAAAAAATTGATCAGATTTTTTTAAAAATAGCTGAAAAAAGGGTAGAAAAGTATTCTCTGAATCCCATGAATTTGAACTAGTGGTGCTAAGACTCTAAGAGTAAAAAAAAAAATTGCCTTTTAAATGACTATTTTAAATTATCACAATGAAAATTTAATTCCTTTTGCTTTTTAAATCTGACTTACGTTATGTCTGTGTAAAATAATTCTATTTCTGTATCCTTTCGATAGCTTAACGATAAAGAAGCATTAAAATACTTTATGAATATTAAATTTCATGAATTTCTAAGAAGTAGACGAAAAATATATTCACCTATACTATACAGGGTGTAATCGTTAAGTGTGCACAAGCGATTATTCCGTAA
>CAJQZM010031207.1:5986-19510 GCA_907164665.1 Colias nastes | reverse complement strand
TATTTACTGACTCTTAATCACTTGAGAAGGTGCTCTGTGAATTATAATTTTATACGTTATGCGTTGAATGAGATTGTCACGTTCGCGTTTGATTCCCCCTTTGAGGAGCAACAATACTACCGTTTTAATTGCGCTGTTGAATATAATTCTTAATTATATTGTTCTCATCATTCTCCTAAACAAATTCAAGCAGATTAGATTGCTGCTGATCGTCTACCTTTTAACGTGTTCAAACAGGATTTTTGAAATGTTCTTTTATACCCTTAAAAAGTAACTTTCGTTAAGGAAAAAACGTCCCTTCCAATTTTTAATCTTGTTTAATTATTATTTTTCATTAACGATATGGTGTTTTCGATATGAATCCTTTAATAAAAATACAAAATGATGCGCACCACGCAGTCATTAAGTTAACAGCCTTATCAGGTTTCAATTTTTAAATGAACATTTTTTATTAATTATATTTGCCTGACACGGAACACAAAATGGGGAGAGTTTTGTGATTTATAATTATTATTTGCGAACTGATAACTGAACTGACAATTTCTGAGATGTAATCGCCCCATTACCCAAATAACAATTGAACCTACTGTAATTATTATTTGATGAAGTCATTATTAATTCTATAGAAAGTGAATATACAGCGGAACTGAAGTATCACATAAATTTCTGGTGAGGGTAGAACCGATGACCTCGCAAATACGACTCCGGTCTTGGATTTACTGACTTTAAAAAAGATATACTCCCTGATAAATAAGACGGACAAACCCCTTTTATTAAATTGATGGTAGACTTGCTGGAATTTACATAGACTTCGATTTCGTGAAGAATCCTACCTACCCTACGTATACATAACACGTGTATTATACAATTTCGATTCCAGGAGTTCAATAGGAAATACACTTGTCCTATATATTTCTGGAATCTTCCGCATACATTATTCACTTTCTAATCGAAAGTTTTCCCATTCTGCTCAAAATGATTCTCTTCGAAGCTGATAAAAAAGATTTAGTAATATTTATGCTAAAACACCATTCTGAGCTAAGCGACTTTTCACTTGGAATTTTTATCTCCTAACGCTTCTAGGAGCGTTATTGGGTTGTAAAGAAACATTAATAATATGATCGTTAACACAAAGGGACTGGTGGCTAGATAAGCTTCGGGTTTCCTTGCTTGACCTAGATAATAAAGGGTTATACTAAATAAGTTGGGAGAGGATGGGCGGACTTTTATAGTTCGTCTAGACATGAAGTGTGAGTTGCGGAAAGACTAAAACTGCTAATACCTATTCATAATGTAGATACTGAGCGAAGACAATAGGTTTCAATTTTGTTAGAATGTATGCGGGTAGGTTTGCCCTTGTTTCTCTTTTTCTGATTATTTAATCCTTTGTTCGATTTAAGCCTAAAATTCGAGAGTTTTATGATAAAGAAAATGTTATTGATATATTTTTTTAATTGATTTATTTACTAAAATGTGTGGCGTCATCTTTCACCTTTTATCATAAAACCACATAGCAATCGCCTTCAATCTACCAGGAGGTTTAAGCAAAAAATTACAAACACCTTCTGTTTATCTTTCGATAATGTTTATTCTTCGATATTTGGTCTTAGTATTTTTTAAATTGATATTTTCTGTTTCCCAAATTTATATTTCAGTTGCCTATCCAGAAAATATCAAGCATCGTAGACATATAAACATTTCAATGTCTATATTATCACAGAACTTTCATACACCCGGATTATGTTCGAGGGAGGAATATTTTCTATATACAAGTCCACCGTATAGAAGGATCACGCTTTTATAAATCACTGGAGTAAAAATAACGGCAGGCATGCATGAATTTTGTGTTGACATAAAACTTAAGTATTTTGAAATCTGGTTTTTCGGATATAGTTGCATTTTTAGGGTAACGTTTTTCTTTTTTTTTCACATCCTATATTACATTTTCACGTGCATATTGCTTTGACTTTTTATTTCATAAACTTGAATAAAATATCTGTCTTTTAATCTTGATGAAAATAAGATTAGTCACAGCTCAAAGAAAACAATACCTAAATAAAATAATATAACAGCCACATAATACGGAGACCTACTCAGATTAATCTAAGTGCAGGAACTTAACCCTAATATCCACCACTCTTCTAACATACGCGTAAAGCACCCATAGTATAATCTCCAGCTACAGGCACTATGCAAATGGAAGAAGTTAACGTATAGACATTATTTATAAGCAGTTTCATCTTAGTTCAGTGGAAGCGCTCCTGAATCTAGTGCTCTTGTAAAAACCCCACCTGCCTCTAAGCTAGCTGGTCATGAATATTAAACCCGGTTTACGGTAAAACTGCAGCTATCTTCAAACTATAATTATATTTTAATGGAGTCTCTCTTTGTGAAACTTCATAATTCCTGCTGTAATTTTTTACGTGCTTAAATTCCTTTGTTCGGATAGATTATAAACAAAAATGTTTTCCATCTATATGGATAAAGATCCTTTGAAGTAACATACAGAAACAAAAGATAATTAAATAGATACATTTTAGTAAAGCAAAATATCAAACGTGAATACACAATATTAGTGGGAGATAATACTAACACTATTATAATACCCGTAGTAAATTGAGATTACGCTTTCATAATTAAAACTTTCACAATGCAAACGCTTCAACAGGGCTACTGCAGCACAATAGGTAGATTATCCGCCAAGCCACTATCTCATATTAAAAACGTCATAATATACGATATATCAACGCGAATGCCTCGTTTGGCATAGAATTTTAGTTTAGTAAATATCTACTATAGTCAGCAGATTATTTACCATTATACATAGTCTTATTACTAGAAAAAAATGCATTTTACCTTCGACTGTTATAAAAACACTCGCAAGTTAAAATTAATCGAGTCACTGTAACAGAATTGAATTTCATCATTCAACTTTTTGATAGGATTGGGGGAGAAAGGTAGAAAGTTTTTATAATTAAATAGCTGGAAGTGAAATGACGCAGCTTTCTTGCTTCCTTGAATAATTGTTTTCTTTTACTATTGATCACGATTCAGAACTTAACTTCGCCGCTATGAAGAATGTGCTAAAAATGTTCTTGATCCTGTACATACACTTTTTACGATTTGTATTTTGCCAAATATTTCTTCAAGCCGAGGGGCTCGATTGAGGAATCGTGAGACAAAAAACACCAAACCAAAATAGCCAACAAGCAATTCGAATATAAAGCGGCGCGGGCACGTCGCATTTCGTCTCCAAGACCCGATAAATTTTGTTGGCCATAAATCCGGCCATGTCGATACTGCGAGGAAAACTAGCGACCCTAATAGCTTATCTAATGAAACTGCTCGAACGTTCAGGTGAATTAATGTTTATTGTGAATTTATTTAAACATTCAAGTATTATCTGGGTTTATTGCATGGTCTGTGAATTCATGAATGAAGTTGTATTGGAATTGTGTTATACTTACAAAATATATGATGTGTTGTATAATATCATATTCTATATACCAATCATCTTATTTGTAGAACCTGAGTCGAGTGATATTGTTTGTTACTCTTTCACGACAAACATCTGTTTTTTAGCATATTATACTCATGCTAAAGCATGTGCCCGAAATAATTGACTACATTTTATGCGGGTACCACACGAGGACAGCTGCGGTCTGAACCAAATTGTCTCATAGAAAAAGCCACGGTTAGAACCGTACTCAAACTTCCAAACAATTAACCCGAGTGAATCTAGGCTGGCAACTACTCTCCACTATTTAATTTTATGTAAAAACAAGTGTTCAGTCGTTGACTCGGATTTGCTGTAAACTTTGCAACAGTTATATATACCCTAAGGGCTAAGACATCTGAAAATCTATACTAATATTATAAAGCTGAAGAGTTTGTTTGAACGCGCCTTAAGAACTGCTGGTCCGATTTGAAAAATTCTTTCGGTGTTAGATAGCCCATTTATCGAGGAAGGCTATAGGCTATATTATCATGACGCTAAGACCAACAGGAGCGGAGCAATGCGGGTAAAACCGCGGGGCACAGCTAGTTAAATTATGTTTCTACTGCGTAAGTTGAGTTGGCATTAAAGGAAGTAAGGAAAGCATCCGATTGCAATAAAGATTGCTAATGGTATTTATGGGATCGATGTTTTTGATAAAATATGACAATTGCGAGACGAAATCTGGTAATTTTCGGATTTTATGTTGTTATAACTTGCTATCAATCGTAAAATTGGTTTCATGAAATGAGACTTTTTCAATAAATGATACTTAAAAAAATTGCTTTCAAATCTTCATGAACCTTATAATTGATAAGTTTATCAGGAAATACATCAGAAGATGATCATTCCTTGAGCTAATGAAGTAAAATTAAAGGAACTTTATAACCTCATTTTTAGGAATACATAACCACCTGTTCTGATACCTCATTTTCATCAAAAATAAAGATGGAATATTCATAATAAGTCCATTCACGTTCGAAATTAATTCTTGAGCTACAAAATTCAAGCTTTTTAAAAGCTTTAGCAAGTTTAGGAATTATAATACTTTTACATTCAAATGAATTCCATTGATGTAGCTTGTATTAAGGTTATTTCAGCTATTTTTTCAACGAAAAATAAAACATTTTTCAAAATAAAAATATGAATGAAAGTATCAAGAGAAAAGTCTGGATTACATAAAATATATGCATATACATGAGATGGGACATACAATATATAAAGTGAAATGCGTTCTACAAACCGTCCTAAATGTACAATTTGTTCCTTATAATGGCAGAGATATTCTAAATCTTTGTAAATAGCTCTAATTCAGATCTAATGATTATATAGCAAAACAAATACATGTAACAAAGCAAACGAGCCGTGAATAGATAAGTTGTAGATGTCTTGTCGATACCAGAGATAGTGAGGCAATGGATGCGGAAGTAAGGGTGTGGCTAGAGGATGAGCGGGAGCGGGAGCGGGAGCGGAAAATTAAATTATGTGTTTTATATTTTTTATTATCATTAGGGAAGCGCTTGACCAAGCCGGATGGTAAGGCAAAGATGTGGTTAAATAAGTATGAATAAATATTAGAAGCTCTTAAATGGTTAGGTAAATAGGTAATGGTTAGTAGGTAGATAGGTGTAACAACGTTACAGTATTAAATCGGTTGTAACTTATTACTTAAAATATGATTTGACCACACACTCTTGAAAGGTAGAATATAGGCTGGGTGGACAAACGTTATACATATATGTATATATTTCCTCTTTATAGCTTCGAAGGGAAACAACTAAAAAGTTCCTTTGTAAATTAGTTAAATGAAAAAAAATACTCGCTATCTCATGTTTATCGTCGTAGTCTCATACGGCCTAAATAGGACGCCGCACTCAGTATATATTTGCTGGATTAGTAGCTATTAGAAAAAGTAGCGTATTGCGGTTAAACATCGTATGTATCTGTATCGTTGAGATCGTTTCATAAAAAGTACTACGTAAGTAAAAATGTACGACTCTGGAGTTAAAAGAAACGAAAAGTATTTTTATGTTGAAGTTTTTATGTAGCATTTTAACTGGAAAAATTCTTCAATTTTACACTATTCTTGTGTTCTTCACTGTATCAAAATTATGATACATTTCAAAAGATGTATGAATTTTTCAGACTTTTTATATAATGTGTACTTAAACGTTAAGCGTTATTAATAGCTTACAAAATATTATGAAAATTATGTTTAATAATATACAAAAGGTATTCGAATGTCCAAATATAACTTCCTAAGGCCAATTTATTATAAGGGATCAATAAAAGACTCGTTTCGTTATTTATAGACGTGGAAAATTAAATATTAATTTGCTTCGATATTATATATAAGCATGATTGTAATTTGTAGACTGAACATAACAATACCTGTGTTATTCTATTTTCGTTTATAAGCTATAAGCTTTAATCAATGCTTATTATAATAAATGAGCAATTATATTTGAAGCTTTGTTTCAATTTGAATTCTAGGTCTCCCATACACTATGGATATTATAAACTATATAGCTGCTCCGCGCGGTTTCACCCCCGTGGCTCCACTCCTGTAAGTTGTAGCGTGATGATTATAGCCTATAGCCTACCTCGATAAATGAGCTATCTAACACCGAAAGAATTTTTCAAATCGGACCAGTAGTTCCCGAGATTAGCGCGTTCAAACAAACAAACAAACAAACAAACTCTTCAGCTTTATAGATTCAGCTATTATTATGAGGGCTACTTTAGTATGACGTAGGTTCGCGTATCAAGTCTTTCATACAGCCTTTAGAATATTACATTCGTAAGTCTATACGTAATCATGCTATATACTTTTGCGTCACACTGTATAACTATTCTTACATATACCTTACCTTTTCACATAACCTATAGCTATATAGTATACCTATCACTATTATATCAGCTAGATAATACTCATTCAGTGGATAATCTCATTACCGGCCGCTGAACCGCTCGTCTGTTTCACTTTTAACTTTATTGCTTTATCGATTGTCACTCAGACCGTCATACGACACGTGATAGCAGTTTTCGCGTCGAATTTTAATTTTTATAGGATTAAAATGCGTAGGTATATATTCGAAAAGTTTTAAATAATAGAGAAAAACCGATCGTGAGGCGCGATTCGAACCCGCGTCCTTTTATCGTATCGTAGCGATGCTATGGCATTCAATTCATTCAATTTTAGTAATCTATCAAATGGTTTTAATATTCTTAAATTCATTTATATAAATGTACGTATGTAATATTTTTAAAATTGCAATATACGCCACGGGAAGGCTTCGTAAAATGGGAATTTACGACAGTACTTTCATTTCTAGCTGTTCCCTTTGAATAACTATAGTAGTAGTAAAATAGTAGATATAATATTAACTGTCAGTAAGACTAGTATTAAAACAGTAGACATAATTTTACGGTGTTATTCTAATCAAAATTGGTAGAAATAACTTGAAAGTCAGAGACAAGAAAAAGGTATCATGACCTAGTTCTTTATACAATTATACGTAAAAAGGATCGAAAACTATATTACAGCAATCATACATTAACATCTAGTGACAACTATATGTAAGGGTTACAGCCGGCTTGCATAATGAATCAGCTGGATTTGCATTTTATCACACGCGATTGAACTAATGCCTCAGCTGTGCTCAATAAGGGCATGTGTTTAATTTATTGTACACAAAACAATGCACCTTACAATTTACAATACAAATTACAATACAAATTATAGTGTGGAACTTTTACAATTACACTTATATTATACAAAATACAGCGTGACACATTTACAAATTACACTTATATTTACAAAATTACAGTGTGGTACTTTTACAATTACACTTATACAAAATATAGTGTGGAACTCTTACAATTACATACTCTAACGTTGTACGAAATATATGTCACGCTATTTCGTACAACGTAAGAGTAATTGTAAATAGAGACGCTAATTTTATAATGACTATAAGTGATGATTAAAAAATGCAGCGCTTTTAATTTATTTGCTAGGTATTTATTTGTTGCTAGATTCAGAGTATGCTTTCTTTGACATGGTACTCAGATATAAAAGTTTCTGGTGCTAAATCTATAACCTATATTTAAACAATTTTTGTATAGGACAACTACTAACTATATTAGGAAAATAGTTGAATCGATATATTCTATCAAGACAATTAGATTGAAAATTATATTACACTAAACGAATGTTTAAATGTTGTAATTTAATATCCTTGTTGCAGGAAGTAATTATTCTTATTATCCATACTTATAATAAAATCATAATAAAATCTATTTTAATATTTACTATTAATTATTTTAGTTCGATTTTGAATACTGTTATGTACATTAAATGTAAATCACCTGAAATTCTATACATAAAATAAAGGACTATGTAACGCAGTGTAAGTTAAAGTTAGGGCGTTTGTCCACTACAAGGAATTTTACGGTCCGGCATTCCGATTTTTTACGGTCCGGTATGGCACGCCATTAATCTATATACTAGCTTGTGCACTATACGTAATTTTACTGTCCGACATTTTACTTTTCCCTATTCCGGATGGTTTTTTGTGTCTACGAGTCGCTGTAGGTATAATTGTTTTCGAATGCCCACTTGCTTGGATTTTACTATTTTTACTGCATATGCCAATTGAAAGCAAGCTCTTGTTTTACTTTCTTTTAGTTGGCAATGAGATTTGAGAAGTCGGTATTGTTATTTTATATACATTGACCAAGCATTGACCTATAATTATTATCTAAGTAAGTGTTGGTAAGTTAAAGTTCAAGTGGGAATAGCTTTAGCTCCTCGTCACCGATTAAAATAAATAAGTGAAACACGCATTTTAAATCTCTTACGGAACTTTACTTTTTATTATAACGAAGTAATATAATATTTCACCTTCTATATTTTTTACTCGTTTCTTGTAAAATGCAAAAACAATCATTTATGATAGCATTATACCGCCAAACTTCCTTGAACTGTACCGCACTGATCCGAGTAAAGACGGACAGGTGCACAAGCAATTCATCGGTTTTTTCATGCCACACCGGACCGTAAAAAATCGGAATGCCGGACAGTAAAATTCCTTGTAGTGCACAAGCGCCCTTAAAGTAACCGTCTCGAGAGGGTATGCCGTTTTAAAACGAAACCAATCTGTGGCTTCCAACAGACAGACGAACTTACTCTGCAATTTATAGCTACCCACCTTTTTGTTAGTTTCGAATTTGGATTCTGTGTTTCAAATTGTTCCGCAAAAACGTACCGTAACGTTGTGCCCCGCGGTTTTGTCCGCATTGCTCCGTTCCTATAAATAAATGGACTATCTAATTCTGAAATATCTTTCCAATCGGCCCGTGTTCCTCGGATTACCGCGTTCAACAAACCAAACAAATTCTTCAGCAATATAATTTTAAAATAAGCTAGATAATTCAATATGAATCAATTTATTTCTTGAAAAAGAACAAAGAAATCCAAATAATATTACATTTAAAAATAATCCAATTGTTCTAGACTTTTCAAACCTGAAAAACATTTTATCACAAATTGTATTCCAGAGCGCGAAATAAGATTCAGTTTCATTCTTTCATTACAAAAGTAAGATTAGACTCTTTAATGTTTACTTCATAAAACTTTGGACAAAAAGCTGTTATCCCGAAGTATTGTGAACGATTTCCGCTCGATCGGCTGCGTTCTTGATGCTTTAAATTGACTTTGTATAGAGAGAAATTTATGATAAGCCTTCTGGAATTTTCTACAGTCTGTCTCTTTGGCAAATTTACATTATTTTTATTTTATTAATTGAAAGGGACTAAAACGATGAGTTGGGCTTCTTCTATCTATACTGATATTATAAAGTTGAAGAGTTTGTTTGTTTGAACGCGCTAATCTCAGGAACTACTGGTGCGATTTGAAAAATTATTTCCGTGTTGGATAGCCCATGTATCGAGGAAGGCTATAATATATCATTACGCTAAGACCAACAGGAGCGGAGCAATGCGGGTAAAACCGCACAGCACAGTTAGTCAGGTATATTTTAGGTATAATTTTTTTGTAAAATATCATCTAATATTAATTTATATAAATTATATTGCAATGATTGAAGTGCAGTAATAATATGTGTTGTGTCTTGAATGTCGATCATACGAGATACATTATAATAGAATACAAAAAATATTTACTTAAATTATTATATTTTAGTGTTTATTTGCACATGTTCTGTTCATATATTTGTTTAGTTTTTGTTTGTATTTATCTGCATACGTGTTATTTAAATGAATTGTTTTACAAACGCAAAAATCTCAGCATATTGTTGATTAAAATGTGTCGAATTTTGGAGCTTCCATCAACGTGTGTTTCATTCACGTTTTTGAAGAATAATTTTTACATTTGTGTATTCGCCAACACCTTCTACATAATGTTTTCATATTTTTGGTTGAAACATTTTTATTTCAAAAACCTTTCTCGTAATTAGATAACAGTATGACATTGAAGTAAAAACAATGAAATAATATTTTTCAATTCTTTTTCTGTACTACGGCTAAACAATTGAACTAATTTTATGAGAGCTTTCACTAAAATATAGCTGTGTCTTTGAAGAATTATTTTAAACAATAATATATTATATTCTCTAAATAAGGGTAGATAAGGTAAGCTTTCTATATTCATTTACGTAATACAGGCTTAGCAATACCAATTGATTCATATTACCTTTTTGCCTTATCTTTCCGCTTCGATATTGTAACTCGTCAGCAAATGTGGCGTCTAAAGGCTTTATCAGATAGAACGCGTACATAGCGCGCGTCAGAGCGTTAATTTGTCGCCGAATTGTGTTGTATAGTTGCCGGCACATAATATGACAAGAAGTTGCTTGAATAAAAAGTGTGCGCATTAAGTTTTAGTACTTTTTTTTACATGCGTAAGCTTACACTTAGTTAGCACTACGCCACTTTTTGTTCAATTTGCCGGGCGATAATATACCGTCATACAAAACTACAAAGCTCTGACGCGAGCTAAAACGCGTTCTATCTAACATATCCATAACCCATTGCAACGCTCTATTGCCAAATTTAATTTTGCGCCGTAATGGCTCGCTATCAGCGGGTTTAATATCAAATAACAGCCTTCCCACAAACGTAGTGAATTCCTGGAATATTACATTGTTTAGAATTATGGAGATGAGGTATGTGTTTGGGATTAATTGCGAGAACTGGCCCTGAGCTATTTATATGATATCAGTTAATGCGGTGTTTGGCATTTTCTATCACATGCTCTATAGAGTTTTCACATATGTATGTAATTGTATTACATATAGACTATCTATATTTATTACATGTAATGACCTCTGAAAACACATTTTAAGCTTTCAATATATTTTATTCTCGCGTGTTATACATATGCTTACCTATAGGAACATTCCTGTGTCACACGTAGCTACAAATTTGCATCCCCCATTTCACGCATTTTAAATTCGCGGCGTAGTAAGTAACTTACAGCATTTAATTCAGATCAATATCATAAAATGTTTACATGTAAAAACGTAAACTTAGGATACCGTACTAGCCTAAAATAATTCAGAATTTAATGATTTGTCCTATCTACTATCGATTTGTCTATCCGTCGGTTTATCTATTCGATATGATCTCTAAATAAAGCTTGAGGCATAACGATGTAATATAAATAACATCGTTATGCCTCAAGCCTTATTCTAATTAATAAATGAGAACGTACAAGATAAAGTTGGTAATTTGAAACTGCGCTTATCAATTCGCGTCACGGGTTTATTGAGCCAAATCTCGGTCCTCGGTAAACGATTTCCTTAAGGGTTTAGGGATTACATTGATTGAAATTATCCGTATTGATGTGTTGGATATGTTCATGTGGATTGATTGCGGCTTTAGCCATGGGATGGTAAATTTAAAATTCGTTTTTCGTAGCGTTCAATTTTTTTTAAATTACTTGAATGGATAGGATAAGTGTGCCTAGTGCCATGTGTGCCATGTTAGTACTATTTTATGAAAGAATTTAGCTGGCAAACAATGCGTTTTTAGAGTCTATGGATAAACCTAGTATTCCATAGTAGGTCGATAGATTCTAATTTATTATAATATCAATGTTTCTAACGTAAATTGTCAATTAAAGCTGCACACTTTCAACAAACAAAGCAAAAGATATCTAAAGCATCTATATAGATTACCTTCTGTTTCTGGACGTAATAAATTTACCAACGGTATCCTAGCATTATTCAAAGACTAAGATTTCTCCAGACTCCAGATAGGTATTCAATTTGATTAGTTATGCAGATTTCGTATCCCTTTGTCTCCTGTTTTGCATGTTATTTTGATATCTTGTTCAATGTATGCACAACAATTGGATCGGATAATTGCTAGATGTTTTGTTAATTTCTTATTTAAATATTTAAGTCCTAATAAAAATATAGACTTCTTATTAAGTAATATTTTGAAAACAATCAAACGATTGTATTCAGTATTGCATGGACTGCATAATTAATTAAAAGATTATCTTCGTGTTTCAAAATTAAGCAGTCGTACCAAACGATAAGATAAGATTAAATTACAAATAGATATGTATTTATTTTTAAAACTTCAGTTTCAACCAAAACAGACTTCATAATAGAACAGCTGTTTGAAGAGTTTATTTACCGTATTGACCGTTACGTCACCGCATTTTTTGCTTTTCATTATTGCCTTCATGAATCTTTCAGAGTCATACATCCAATTGTTCAAATACAGATGTGACAGCATGATTTAAACCTACAGTTAACCCCGCATTGTTCAAAAGCTCGTTTAGGCGTACAATCAATACGGCGTTACGTGCCAAGCGTTGATTTTTTGTCGGCCACAGCGCCCGGGGGAAATCATATGTCGGCAACATGTCGGCCAGCTTGAGGGTTGTCGGCCAGTTTTGGGAGATGTCGGCCAACTCTATCGCTAACAATTTGATGGACGTGGATCTTTTCGGATGAAGGGATATGTGTTGTTTTGATGTGAATGGCTGACGGGAATTTTCATGAATCGTTTGCGGTTTTCCTTGGTTTTGTTTACAATCCATACATTTGTAAGGTAAACTTCAGATAGAACAATTGGAATTGTTGTTTCTGTTTTTTTTTTTATTTCCTATAAATTAGGAATTTTAATATCTAAAAAAAGAAGAGTGAAATCGTTAGATACGTAAAATCTGTACGCCATTTATAACAATTTGTTTGAAAATACAACATCTTTTAAATCAATAGGTATCTACTGCAAAAGTTTAAATTAACAATCTTCATGAATCAACTCAGTCTCCCTTTTATAAATACTACATTAGCCCATAAAACGTTACGAAAAGTCCCTTCAAGTTCCCAAAGAACTAAAACCTTAAGGAACCGGTGGGGAATCGAGACTAATTGTACTTAACGGGTACCATGAGACACTTCGCGTCTGGTTCAATGACCTGACTTCTTGGTACCCCCAAAATGGTCCAGACGTATAATTAATGTTCCCCGTGCTGGCTTGGCAGTTTTATGGTATGAATTTATTTGAATTGTTCAGAGGTTTTAATATTGTGTATGAAATTTGAATTTAAATTTAACTTAATTTTGTCATGTTTTGGCTTATGCATGTGTATAAATCATGGGTATGATTAACTGTGGTGACTAACGGTCGATCTCCTAATTGCGAAGGAAAGCCAATCTTACTAAAAGAGATGGAATTTCAATTATAAAACATTAATATTCGCAACTTTTATGAAAAATTGTTTTGTTAAACAACAACATTATTAATAATTTTTAATTCCGTTTGAAAGTCATTAATTTCTAAATGTAATTAACGTTGCTTATTATAAAACAAAAGATATGAAAGATAAAGGGAACGTTGTGTTTATAAGAGCTCAACTGGGATAAAGATTTATTATAATTTTTCATATAAGCTGTGAGGAGGGATTTTCCTTACTAACTCAAACAGACAGCGATTGAGTATTTTTTGAAGTGAAAACTTCTTTAGCGGCGTTGAGCACTTTTTCTGTA
>CAJQZM010031206.1:0-12008 GCA_907164665.1 Colias nastes | reverse complement strand
AGAATATTTGTAAGGGTTCATATATTAAAAGTGTATTTAAATCATATTATGCTGAATGTTAAGTTATTTAATGTTTTAGAAAAAATAACTAAACAGAAGTCTTCGAAATGCGTTCTATAAATTTAGCCTAGAGCAAACAATTTTGTAAAATTAATTTAGAAAAACAACTCAGAATCCGCTATAAGTTGCACTTTATCAAACTTTAGGTACCTGATAGAAGTCAGACTCACGAAATAAATCATCGGGATAAAATTAATAAGATGGTTTTTAATCGCAGTGTAACCCAGGGTGTCTTCGTGTTTTTTTCTCATAGAGTAAGTATCTTGTATATCAAAACTGATGTCATACACAAAAAAATATTTGTAATCATCAAATGAACCCGATAAATAATGAAATTAGAATAAACCAATCACCTATAAACAACGTTTGTAACTGCAGTGCTTCACAAAACAAGATCTCGTATCGTATAATATAAAACTGTATTGCCAAATGTCGTTGCTTCTCGATATTTACTTGATTACACAACAACGATAAACGATTTAGGTACAAGCACTAGAGATCACATACAAAACATTTGGAACGTCCTTGGCTGACCACTAGTCAAGAATGTGAATAAATTCTGTAGTAAAATATATTGATATAGCGACTATTTTGATTTTACTAAGATGCATTTAATTAGAAGTATTTATCACTAACCTATATTCAATCATTAATAATCATTATATTATCCATTAACCTATTTTAAGTACCTAATACTTATCAATAATTCCAGCCAAATTTTGTGTTTCATAATTTCATTTAAATTTATTAAATTAAAAATTAACCCTATATCATACATAGAACAAAATAGTACGAGATTGCATGCATTCAACATATCCTTTACTTATTTACTATGTAGGCAAAGATGCTAGTCAAATACTAAGAAGGCACAAACTACATTTATTTCAAGTTCGTTGCTCGAACAAGTTCATACACCTACATGGATCCTACGTATTTCTCTTTTGTGTATAAGACATTATATAGAGTCGATATTCCTATACAATGGATAGATTTCATGTACATTCCGAGTAAGAAAACGTGTACCTATCTTTCTTATTAACTTATAGAAAAAATTAACAACGAGGTAAACACATGAAAATAAGAATTTAATAAATCATGCTCTCACTTCATCAAGCTTATGTATTAAGTAGATAGTTTCTAAATTACATAAACAGCGATCCGGTTTGTCTTTGATACTATATAGATTTATAATTGGATATAGCCAAATAATTGCATCCATAATGTATCAATTAAATGTAAAACGTATGTAGCCTTATCAGCAGTGTTTACTTCACTAAAATGTGACCCTTACTTGTAGGGCTGACCGATATTTAGAAAAATAGCTGCCTCTGTTTATGGATTACCTGTTCTGTTTATGCTGTTGTATACTTTTAATATATGTAGTATATCAGACCATGGGTTAAAAAATCTATTAATATTCCTAGTAAAACTGTCGTAAAAAAAACTACATAATTAAGATAATACTTTTGGCATTTATACCTAAAAAGTATGTCAATATCACAATTTCAATATACTGGTCCGAGCACACCTATTTGTACTCTACTTGAGGGTACGTGAAATAATTACCTCGATAGCACATATACCTCGATAGCATATAATCACCTCAATAAATTAGTTAAGGCAATAGCCCAATATCAAGTTTCGTCCAAATATCCATAAAATGTGTAACATGTATGTGTCTGTTTTTGTAATAAAATAATTTAAAAAGGTATTAAGTAAAAGGTTGGTTTTAAAAGAGAATATAATCTGCGGAATGAAAATGTTAAATAGATTTTGAAATAAATAACGTCTTCAGCATTTATTCTTATCTTTTGTTGCAGTTCATAAATTGCAAATTACCTCAAAAATATTTATATTTTAAAATAATGTCTTAATATTTGTTACAGGTGTAACAACACATGATGATCGGAGCCTGGAGCAGCCAAGGGCTCTCGCTCCTTCTCCTAATATTGGCTGTTATAACGCAATCTTTATGCGATCCTGGTACGTATATAAGTCTATTGTAATATTAAAATAGAAGTCTAGTATAATCTACATAGATTTAATATTAATAATATTACTCAGACGTAAGTGTCCATTAATTTATAAGTAGATACATGTCTACGAAACGGTGTTGCGTGAAAAGAAGTAGAATAGATAAGAAATTGCCGTATACCAAATGCCCCACCTATTTGACAAATATTTAAAAAAAATAATCTTAAACCCCTTAATAATATAGTTTAATTTGAGTCACATGTAAGCGACAAAATGTATACAGCATCACGGATTTATCTTCATCTGTCTCGCTGGGCAACAAGGATGTGAACTTGTTTCAATGGCCTGTTGTCACATGCCACGAACGGTCACGAGTCGAGCATTTGATTAATATGTTGTTAAGATGTCCACAATAAACAAGTTATTGTTGGAACAACAAAATACACGCATGCATCAAAAATTCTAAGCATCGTCTTAACATTTTGATTCCTGGCTCATTACGCAAAAACTTGATGTTGTCCAATTTTTCAAAATCCAATATAATTTTGATGTAGGTATTACACTCTCTCATGAATAGTTGATTTGAAAAGGCACTTCTCAAGCTGAAATTTATAGAGCTTTTTAAGAGCGTGCCAAATTATTATATTAAAAACATTATGTAGAATTTTTTTATTGGTCATCTTGGATTTCCTTAGTTATAACTATTTATAAAAAACAATGCCAAAAGATTGTAACAAGTAAGGGAGATTTAATAATGTATTTTATTTATTTAATTAAAACCGATGCATTGGAGATTTAAGTGTTTGTACTTACAAACCTATCAAGATGTACTAGCATTAGCAATAAAAACATGTTTATATTTGAATAAATACGCGGAAGTTAATGACGTCTATCGCGGACATAAGTAGGTATTTTCTTGTTGTCAAGCTTGAAAGTACGTAGGTATAGGATCTTCGTATTCAAACGATTTAGAGGGTAAATATTGTTTATAGTAAGTACAACAAGTAAATGAAGATTCATTTATTATATTTTGTTTGGTTCTTATGCTATTGCCACATAAAAATCACAATTATCTAAAACTTTGATAAATCTTTTCTAATAAGTAATAAGATGTTTTTTGTCGTAACAAAACGTACAAGAAATTGATATTTGTGTAGTTCATAAACTAGAACAAAAAGTAAGTTGGATATAATAATATTGATGTTTTGCATTAAAACAAAACATGTATTATGTGTCGAATAAAACACACAGCGTTGGATGAAGAAAGCTGTCTATGAATCCTATATATCTCTATGAAAATAAGGTCACCTTACCAAATATTGATGGATCTTTCACCTCACTAGCAAGAGCGCGTCCCTAGTATGTCATCTGTCATCGCCTTTGACATCGCCCTTGAAGCGCTGTCATCTTCCAAGCTCCATAGCATCTTCATCAGCAAGCAGTAAACTGCAACGCTGTGTGTTTTATTCGACACATAATACATGTTTTGTTTTAATGCAAAACATCAATATTATGTGTCTTTCTAAAACACACAGCGTTGGATGAAGATGTGTTTGATATCTGCTGGTGAAGAAAGACATACAAACGCTATGTTGAAAATAAATGATCTTGTTAATATTGTAATACCTAAGAGTGCTGTATTAACAACTTAACTTTCATTCCTTACAGAATGTTAAATGAACCTGTTGTATTGTAAAATAAAGTTATATTTTAAATTCTAAAAACAATACAAGGAGGTTATGTAGCAACAACAAAATTGCTTTTCTTTCATGTAAGAACTAACCATATATCCTCTAAATTTTGAATTATTCTCCTCAGATAATCTTCTCAATAAGCCAATACTAATGAACTAAGTCTTAGAACTTAAGAACTGCTTAATTATTTCTCTATATCTTTGAAACAAATCAAAGTTCAAATAATAAGATAAAAATAACATTTTAAAAATTATAACTCAAAGGAAGATCAATGTCACCAAGGATAAACAATGGAGCCTCTAAGGCTAAATACTACAGTAAATAACATCTGTATATAAAATAACTATAATAAGCAATGTTAACACAACTGTACCTTAAGCATTAAGCATGTTTGTTACACATTGATCATTACTATGATCTTAAATTAGTTACACTGAATTAAATAATTAATTAAACAGTTTAAGGTTACCTTAAAGTAAACCAGAACTCACTGGCACTGGCTAAATTGACTGATTGACAGTAAAACATTACAAAGGACTGTATGGTCTTTCCACTGCCTCAACGGGTTAGTGCTCTTACCACCTTCTTGAACCCACTGCTGGACAGGGCTGCTATGTTTACTGTCTTTAAGATCTGGAGGGACCTTATCTAGCCAGAGAAAAAGGATTGTGTTGCAAGCTTAAAGGGTCCGCCCCTTTATAGATAAGAATCAATTATCTACTTTTAAGACTGAAATTCAGTCCTTTGTTACTTGAACCAACCTTTCCACATGGGTCACTGGGCATATCTATGTGTCTGGGTGTCCTCACAACCGACCACCTGATGGATAATGTGTTGTTGTATCCATTTAATATCCAAATTCAGGTCAGGTTATAATCTTATTTTGCTGTGATAAAAAACTCTATTTTGAGATTTTCAGAAGTCATGTTCATGTCATGAACTTCTCGGCCTGACCCCTGTAATAGCATAAAAGATAGACTTAAGCTAATTAAATAGAATCTCTGTGTACTAAATTACATGCATTTTTTTTTTTTTTTTTTTGTTAGCATTGCATTATGAAAGTCACCTCCTGCTTGGAGGATCATATATGTTGGCACTGTGTGTGGAGGAGCACCACTACTTAACTGCTCTTTCTCCTTTGCTCTACAATGGGCTGTTTTCTCTCCCCCCCCCCCCTTTCTGACTGAGCAGTTGGGGGGGTTAGGCCATTCACCAATGGTCTGAGTGCTCATGACTTCCGGGTCAATAACCATATATAACCATAATAGTCAATAACCATCTTTAGGCGCTTGACATCGAGTTGCGCAGAAATGCCCGTATATTATTATTATTATTTATTCTA
Organism: Colias nastes; assembly: GCA_907164665.1. Lineage (NCBI taxonomy): Eukaryota > Metazoa > Arthropoda > Insecta > Lepidoptera > Pieridae > Colias > Colias nastes. The sequence goes on along the minus strand of CAJQZM010031206.1, from coordinate 6,938 downwards.
TTAACCATAAGCCACCCTTGGGTGCTATGTATCTGCCCCGACCCCGGGGTGCGAGGTGCGCTAGTACACTTGGAGGATTACCCTTGGAAGGGAATATTCAGTCTAGGCGTCAGCTCCATCAACGACTGCAGATGTCGCAAAATTCGGAGCAGGCTTTGGCAAGTATGCCTTGGCACTGAAGCACTCCTTTGGATAGTGAAATGGTCCATATCAGGAGCCTCCGAAATATATTTCCTGTTGTACAAGGTAGGAGAAGCCACTCCGGTACAGGTTGATTTCTTGAGAGGCAATCTAAATCAAAAGCCATTTAGGCGTCCTGGAATCGTGCCAAGAGTTATTCTCAACTTCTCAGCTAGGAACAGTTACTCAGTTCTGAGAGCTAAGACAGTTAGCAACCTTTGTATGTGGGCGACCAAAGTCTGATTGCTAGCTTGGGCTACAGGATGTGCGCCCCTTTCAATTTACTCAGAAGCATTTTTATTGCATACCTATGGTACACTACATATAAGTCAGAAATTCTAATGCCAAGTCCCCTGCATCCCTCTCCATTTCTCTGACAGGTAAGTACTGTTCAGATGTCCTACTCAGCCCGCATCCGCGGTATCTGTAGTTAGGAAGTGACAAACTTGTTCTTTTACAATGTTTCTTTCCTACAAATCTAAGTCTTGTATAGCATGTAGAGGGAAAGCCTTTCTCTCTTGGTCTGCTGTGCGCGAAACTCTAGAGAAATACCTGGAGGCGACAACTGTACAGTCCTCTCAGTGTTAGATGTCTAGAACTGTCTGCAACTCTTATTTAGTGCAAGACATGGTCCTTTTAATGACTACCACAGTATGCTCTATCTTTGAGGCTTTTGGGACTGGCAATAACACAGACATTTCTATAGTATCACACATGAGGCACAAGTCTCCAGGTTTGCAATGTACATTTTGTAATTGATGTGCCAAACCTGCTTTGCCAAAATCTCTATGGTCTCCGGGACCTGTAAAGTTAATTAGAACAATCCTTGTAGACGAAAAGATAATTGTCTAACTAGAAGGCTGTGGCTCATTCTGTGGCTTTACTAAAATCTCCATGGTCTCCGAGACCTGTGAAGTTAAATTTTTAGAACAATCCTGATAGTCTAACTAAATCAGAGGGCTGTGGCCCTTTTTGTGATTGGAGTGCCAATCAAGCTTTACCAATATCTCCCTGGTCTCCGCGACCTTTGAAGTTTATTGGAATAGTCCTGCCAATCAGGCTTTACCATACTCCATGGTCTCCGCGACCTGTGAAGTTAAATTGGATTAGTCATGGTAGACCCAAAAGATAATTGTGCAACTAAACCAGAAGGCAATGGACTTTATGTGGCTGTAGTGCCAATCAAGTTTTTCCAAAATCCTCACAGTCTACAAGACCTGTGAAGTTAATTTTTGCAATGGTCACGATATACCAAAACTTAATAGCTTAAATAAAACGGAAGGAGGGCACCTCCAGCCTGTAGGGTCTCCGCGACCATTTGAAATGGCTGCCATATGCAGGCAGAAAATAGGCCAATGATGCCTGATTGTACAAGCCAATCCTGGCCTTGTAAGAATCTCATTACTGTTACCAATGATGTCTAATTTTACAAGCCAATCCTGGCTTTGTAAAAATTTAATTACCGTTATAACCTGTGATATGTATCAAAATTACCTGGTTAATACCTAGGTGTTTAGGTGTCTCAGGTTGAATATCAACCTGGCGGAGCCATCAGCTCTTATTGCCAGAAGCATATCTGAATGTAAGTATGGCATATATTTTTCTGGGTATTTCTGGACACTCAGTTCTTTCAGCATAACCATACTAAGCTTATCATGGCTAAGGACACCTTGTACATATTTTCAGTACATATTTCTGTATAAGATACAAATAAAAAATACAAAGATTTTGGTTACTTTACTGTTGATATTATAGAATTGTTATCACACCTGAGTGTTAATTTTAAGGCAAGCTCTTTTACTTAAGTAAGAAAGGAAACAGATAAACATCATTATCATCGGTAACATTATAACCAAGAATGATATCATTCAACTGTTCGGGGATACGGTGAATATGGGTCCTTGATGATGATAATGTATATAAACATATCTACCTCTCATAATATGCAATGTCTATTGCTTATGATTTTTCACTACTATTCAAATAAGTACCCATAGGATCAAAGCTTATTCTGGTATCAATTGACTATGAAAATAAGCTCTTTATTATAATAATTATTTACCGTAAGATAAATTAGGTAATCTCAACTTGCAGTAATAAGTAGCTCCTACTGAATATTGTGTGAGAATGTTGCCCATATTATACACTCTATATCATATCCTAAGTAATGTAAAATGTATATGTGACATGTATCAATATTGAAATGATATTACAATAGTTAAGTAATGTAAAATCTATATGTGACATGTATCAATATTGAAATAATATTATAATAGTTAATTAACAATTTCTTCTCTTTAGAATATTGTGATAGACAGGTTTTGTACCTATCTAAAATCTAAGTACCTCTTAATTGTCTTGAATTATTTGTGTAGTCAGTGGGCAATATGTAGTAGGTACTCACTTTTATTGAGGTAGTTACAATTGAATGGTCAAAGAGATTGAGATACCTCACTACCTGCTGCTGGAGCTCGTTAGCCATAGGGGATCATGGTCGATTCCTTATACCTAAGTACCTTCTACCTAGGTAGCCTAACGCTATCTCCCAAGTCTGGTTAAAAGCAATACTTGACACAGTAACCAATGTGTCTGTGTATGATAAAGAAATCCGATGATAATATAGCGATCTCACTATAGGCATGCACTGTGTTTTATTATTAATTACCTACATCTAAATATTGATGTATTTGTGTCAAATACTGTGAAATGTATGCCACGTGTTGCATGGAAATCTATGCACGAGTCCGGACATGTTCTGACAAGTCTGATTGTACTTACGGAATTTCTCGTCTCCCGGTCTCTTGGGCAGTGACGAACCATTGCTTCTCTCGTCCTCCGAGGACGAAAAAGAGTTCCAGCCACATACATACCAAAGCACCGGTTTTCGAATTTTCTTCCGACAACGTGGTCTTTTGTGTTTCATATTGGAACTAATTCCGTTTTTCATTAGAAAACACCAATTACTACTAAAATTTAACGCGTGTGTGTTTTATTTTATGAAAATCACACATAATATTCGAGAATTATAATTATATATATTCGAATTCGAGAATTATATTCTGCGCGATGTTATTGCGCACGAATTCATAAACGCTATGGAGCTTGGAAGATGACAGCGCTTCAAGGGCGATGTCAAAGGCGATGACAGATGACATACTAGGGACGCGCTCTTGCTAGTGAGGTGAAAGATCCATCAATATTTGGTAAGGTGACCTTATTTTCATAGAGATATATAGGATTCATAGACAGCTTTCTTCATCCAACGCTGTGTGTTTTAGAAAGACACATAATATGAGTTTATATTTAAAAACTTAACATCATGTAGATAAAAAAAAACGTCTAATCAACCAAATGCATGCAGCTTTCAGTAACGTCATTGCATTACCTTGACTCTTCACGGTTAAATATTTGATTCGATGTCCCCGAATTTCATTATTTTGTGCTGTTTAATCGATAGCTGGTAGTGGATTTTCTTAACAAACTGCTTTTCTTTTCCTACTAAAATGCGTAGTTTTTGTGAAAATCGAAAATGAAAATTTTTTTTTTAAGGTTATTTTTGTACTAAAAACGACACTTTTATACCACAGCGCGGTTGTCAAGTGGGTATTAAAACTTCTAGTAATCTCGCACACAGGCAATATTTTAAATATATTGCCGTATTATTAATTTATTTATAACAATTTCTTAAATTATATTACCTGAAAATGTATATAGCCAAAAATTTAAGTTTGTATTTACCACGTATTTACGACATGCCACAGATAATAAATGTTATATGACGCGTTCACGATTGTAGATAATAAACATAATTAGAAAGTGATTTTTAAAATGAATATGTCAAAAATAATTTTAATTTAGAAAGCATTTGATAATAACAAAAATTTTACGATACATAAATAAAAACAGGTTGTTTAAACCTACGTAGTTTTTTTTTTTGTTTGAGTGGGAATCGCCCTAAAGTCGCTTCTGGCACTCGCCGGCCGCTGCCGCGGCACGCTCGCTTCGCTCGCTCGGCTCGTGCGGCAGTTCAAACGTTAACCTAACACGCTCGTCGCTTCGCTCCTCGCTACCTATTTGAATACTAAAAGTAAAAGTTAATCGTTTTTAAAAACTGAAGCAAGTGAGCTATAAAAAAAAAAAACATTAAAATGCATCATTTATACTCTATGATAGGCTAGTATATTTGTATTGCTAATCTGTGATCTGCGTCATATTAACTAATCTGTGTTATCTGTGGCTTGTTGTGAATACAAACCATACAAACTGGTATGGAACGATTTTTGGCTATACTAAATTGTTAAAATAATATTTTAACAAAATAAATTGTAATATGTAAATAAAGTAATAGGTACGTAAATATATTTAAAAATAATGCGTGTGAGTGTGATAATTAGACATTTTGATACTATAATGGCTTAAGATTTTACTTAAAGTTGCGTTTTTAGTACAAAAATAACCTTAAAAAATATCATTTTCAATTTCGATTTTCACAAAAACTACGCATTTTTGTTGGAAAAGAAAAGCAGGTTGTTAAGAAAATCCACTACCAGCTATCGATTAAACAGCACAAAATAATGAAATTCGGGGACATCGAATTAAATATGCAGCCCTCTTCACTTCCTAGTATCCAATGCAAAAACAAACTTATAATATATTTTCATAATTTTTGATATCCAAATGCCAATATCGTAAAGTCGGCAACTAAAACCGTTTGAAATTGGTAATTACTTCTCATATACTTTTTTGTTCTTGTCCTTATCTTGTCCTGCAAAATAAACAATTAAGTATGCATGTATTAAACCACCACGAAACATCATCCATCGACCATCTAAGTATATCTATATGACACACCAGTATATTATAACCTGTACCTACTTACAACAGCACACCTACTCCAATATACATAAAAGTATAAGTCAATAAAGCTCACAATGGATAATGTTAACAATATAGGTAATTAACGCATCAGTAGCTATAGCTAAGCAGTTACGAAGCATGACATTTGCATCACGAAATTACGAAACTTGCTCGTACATTTCCCCCGCCCTTCAGAACTTCCGCTAACGATAAAGTCAAGGCAATAACAAATTTTATAATTACATGCACTGTATTTGGAAGTGCATTACGTTGATAGTATCTGAAGTTCATGATTGAAAATAATTTGTATCTGTTCAAATAACTGACGATGAAACTTACTTACCTGTATTATTTGGTAATATCTTCCTCGTTATACTATACAATATTGTGCTTTTGTTATTAAGGTAATTTTGATATGTACCACAAAATTACCCTGTAAGGAACGAAAAAACATGATATGTATGCCTAGATCACAATCATAATTTTAGCAAGCTAAATCTATATGTAATCAATCATTTAACACTTCACGAGCAAAATTCCTCATTATTATATCGCTAATATTCACTGGTGAGAAGGTGAATTGAAAATTAGTGGACTGATGTTTTGTTAAACTACCCACATTTATAATGAATAAAATATTATTCAACATTAGACGTGTCACGTGATCGAAGTCTTGCCATTTCCATGTATTCCATCACTACATTGTATAAAACAAAGTCGCTTTCTCTGTCCCTATGTCCCTTTGTATGCTTAATTATTTAAAACTACGCAACGGATTTTGATGCGGTTTTTTAATAGATAGAGTGATTCAAGAGGAAGGTTTTAGTATATAATTTATTAGGTTTTAGACAAAGCGGGCGAAGCCGCGGGCGGTAAGCTAGTATTATTATAAAGGTAAATAAAATGTTCCATTTTTTAAAGTAACGGAATTGTTTATTATGTTTAAATACTACTTTTTATGGACCTTATTACTCTATGTTTACTTAGACACCTTCATGATAATGAAATCATATTTAGTCTAAAAACTTTTTCAGGTCAGAGTAAAGTTATAAATTTGAAATCTCATATAGCACTAAGCTAATGAAAGTGACAAAAAGATGAATCACCTGTACCATAAGTAGCCCGCACTATAATAGCTATACAGTGAAAGCCTGTTGAAGGACAACCAAGTAATAATGAGTTTATGCACACGTAGTTTTTTATAGAGGAATATAGGTAACTATTAATGATAATATTAAGTATTAATAAAACTGTTTTGTTTCATACAATATTATTAGCTTAGTTAATGTAAGTTGCTAGTGGAGAAAGTCTGTAATATAATACCTATGTATTGAGAATATTCATTGAGTAACAAATTGGACACTAGAGTCTAGACTAGTCTAAATCTATGGAAACTATGTACATGTACATAGTTATTATTTAGGTTCTAGAAATGGATTTGATCATTGGTAGACACTTCATTGTAATATGACTAAACCTTTCGAAAAATTACATCACAATAATTGAAAAAAATACATCTTAATAATGATTTGATTATGTTAATAAATTCTATCAATCTGGTTAAAAAAAATTATTAATAAATTCTATCAATCTGGTTAAAAAAAATTACACGTTAACTCGAATGTTTCTTACTATTAATTATAATAAATCATCTTATGAATGATGCTGTTAAAGTTACACGCCCTTGTAAACTCGCTTTCTATGCGATTTTAATGGTCTAAGTGAAAGTCGCACACTACACTTATCTTTGTTTATAGTTTCATCAAAAAGCTTTACTAGACTATAACAGCTAGGGTCCTTTCTACTTTCAATTATTATCAATGAATGTATTACGCCAACTTACTCAGGTCTCAGCAGTGACGGATTAAGACTACTAGATGCCCTAAGCAATCCATGCCTGT
>CAJQZM010031205.1:25586-36324 GCA_907164665.1 Colias nastes | reverse complement strand
AGAAACCATCTACACTGATTTTAAAAAAGCATTTGACAAAGTGGATCTGCCTATAACAAAGCCATGTTGTTCTGCAATAATAAAATGTTTAAGGCTATATTTGCAAAGAGTAAGTACGAGTGGTGATATTTAGAAGTTATCTTATTACTCATGCATCTAAAAATATTTACCTACTAGCTTTCCACCCGCGGCTTCGCCCGCGCAGTTAAAGAAAAACCCGCATAGTTCCCGTTCCCGTGGGATTTCCGGGATAAAACCTATCCTATGTCCCGGGGTAAAAAGTAGCCTATGTCCTTTCTCGGGTATCAAAATATCTCTATACCAAATTTCATGCAAATTGGTTCAGTAGTTAATGCATGATTGAGTAACAGACAGACAGACAGAGTTGCTTTCGCATTTATAATATTAGTATGGATTGCACAAGTGGGTGTGATAAGATAAATTTGTGAATCACTTCTCGGAAGCAATTGTGTCTGGTAAGTCGATCAATAATAATGTACTTATATCGATAAAATTATTATCGGCCTAAATTTTCTCGACTCTTTTTGTCGCGTTTCGTTAGTTTAGGTCTATTTCTCTATCGCCCATAACATGGCGGTATGTCATAAGAAGAGATAAAAGACATTTACAAAAAATCGACAAATTCTTTACAAAACCGGTTAAATTTTATCAAGTTTAATGTATTTATGTGAGATGATTACTATAGTCGGCACAGCGAACCTTGATTCCTTTGACAGTTCGTGTTAGTGATGGCCGATGGGTCGGTCGATACTTTTCTATTTTATAGGCAAATGCGTGGCTTGCTGAATGCACGTCGGTAAATATGTTTATACAAATATTGTAAACAGAATTTTTAACTAAAAATTTTAACGTTTATTATGTTGTTGTTGTATTCATTTAAGTTTTTTAGCATAGATAAAGTAGGGAGGTAAGTAAAACGAAAGTTTTCCAAAAAATAAAAATATATCTTGTCATTTTCTTTTAATTTTTATCCCGTTAAAACGTATTCGCTAGTGTATATTTTATCATGAAAATGGATTTCTCTGTTTAATTTGTCTGAAAAACTTAAGTTATAGGTAAATGGATATTTATCAGGTATAGTTTCGTATTTGGTATGATTTTTCGGTTTTAAAAATATGCACTCATTTCCATTATCGACATTTGTTTATCGATACTTCCGGATTAGTCGCACAAGTACCAAACTATGTAAGTTTTGCAGGACGTCAACCTAAAGTCAGATTGAAATAATTTTTCGTAAATGTTAAGAATTGTTATAATTCCAACGGAATATCATTGTAATGGCAAAAATCTACGTAATATACAGGGTGTCCCACTATTAGTATACTAAGCGCGAAGGGCCTTGTAGTTTTGCATACACTGATCACGTAAAAAATACTTAAACAACAAAACTACATCAAAAAATTTTTGCAAAATTTTTCCTGAAAATCCATGTTTTCTTCTCTAGCTTCACGCGGCCGGCATATACCGCTTCACTAATGTGAGCATTTTGTCTATGAAAACATAATCTTTAACTATAGGTCACGCACCGGTAGCAAAGATGGGCCGGTTGCTTGTTAGGGGTGTACACATACGGTCTTACTAATAAAATGTTACCCATTCGCTATGCAACGGATAAGTCTTAGATCATTAAGTAATGGATAACACTCGCAGGCGTTTCCCCTTTTGCCGAGGTATAAGATTATTCGAATCGAAAAATCTTACGCTTTCATAAAAACTACTTGCGTAATCGATTTACGAATACGCAGAGTGTTTGTAACACTCTGCGTATTCGTAAAACATCGAAAGGACGTCTGCGAGTGCTCCGCTAAAAATGCCGTTTTGCACTGTCGAGTCTTGCAGAAGCAATTCAAACATGTCGAATATTAAAAAAGATGGAATAACTTTTCATTTGTGTATATTTTTTTATTTTTTTAACGTACATTTCTAATTAAATGCAATTTCTAATAATCGTCGATGTATCGTTTAGCGATATGATCAAGACAAATAATCGAGTCATGTTTACTCGATCATTGATGCGGCCCCACGAGACTATCATGGAAAGAAAATATACAAATTTAATCTTTATTAACTAAGAGATAAAGTTGAATTTAGAACGCGATATTGAACCGCACTCCCCACGAGACACTTGGAATGAAATACAAATTTAATCTTTATGAACTTAGGGATAGAGTTGAATTTAAAAACTCGTCGCTTAAAAGGTCGTAAATTTTTACGACTTTCGTGTCACAAATTATTTTTGTGAATGTGTGATTGTGTTTCAATAGTGTGAGTTACCCTCCCCGCACCAAAATCAGCAGAAAGTTTAATTAGAACATTTGCCAGCGTACTCCATCCATTACTTAATGATCTAAGGGATAAGTTATTGCAATAACCTGTCTGGTTTTTATGATTGACGTTTCACGTGAGCAAGAGCAGGACACAGCTATGGTAGAAAATGGTAGAAATTTATCCATTGTTTATCTTTTTATTAGTAAGGCCGATAGAGTTTTAAGAATTCATCTATTTGAAAAAAAACTTCGTCTGGAATTTTTTAAGTATTATTTACGTACTCAGCGTTTGCAAAACTATAACCTCCTTTGAGCTTACCAACAGTGGGACACCCTGTATACTAATATAATAAAGCTGAAGAGTTTGTTAGTTTGTTTGAACGCGCTAATCTCAGGAACTACTGGTCCGATTTGAAAAATTATTTCGGTGTTAGGTCGCCCATTTATCGAGGAAGGCTATAGCCCAATATACAGATACATACAGAACTTCATACAAAACGTCAGAAATGGCTCACGCACACAAGCAAGCGAGTATCCTAAGGGTATTGAGGGGGATCGATAGTAGCGGGTGACACATCCACAGATTTTGAATGACTAAGATACATAGTATAGAAAAAAGTTTGTATGTGTTGGTAATATTTTCGATGTGTGAAAAAAAGTGATGTCAATGATACACTTCACATTAAATAAATATCGATTGTTTCAGTTTGTAGCCCTTTCAATAAATATATTTGTAAATACCGTATCTGACTACAAGTTAAAAAGAGACAATTTTTCATTTCTATAGATATGGCAGCATGAGTTTTTAATTATGTTGACATATTTTCTACCAAAATGATAGCTACAATAGTCACTATTAGGAGTCCAGTCTGTTTAAAGATCGCATCTATTTTTTACGCAATCTAGAAGAGCACAAAAATCTAAAAAAATGGAAACCTTAAAAAAATCTTGTTTAAATTTATGTGCATAATTACGTAAATATTAGGGAAGAAAAAGATATTATGTAGATATTATAATTATTGTATTTTTATCGATACGTGACGTCACCACTTTGTCAAGCACTAAGCCTGTCAAACTATTTTCTTTTTCATCCTAAAACAAAAAGGTGGAGGTTCTATGCTCGTATAATAATAATTTTAATTTATTTTTGCATATTTTGTGTTTTTTAATTTAATTTAATTTATCGTTTTAAAAATAATTTAGTAGGTATGCCTACATACAAGTATTGTAAATTCTGGTTTAAAATAATTATTGAATATATGTACATATAATACAAATAGGTATCAAGCATTATAAATAATTTAGGTACATTAAATAGCCTTCGGCGTCCATAACAAAACAAGATTTCGAAATATAGCACTGATAAAAACGTATTAACTTTTACAAGGTGTATTAATTCGGATTGTTTCTTCTTGTAAATTCATATTTAGGCTACACCATTTTTGTATTTTAACGGGTTTTAATCTCAAAATTACCACAAAATCAACTGTGAAAAAAAAGCAAACAGAAATATACAGGCCGAATTGATAACCTCCTCCTTTATTTTTGAAGTCGGTTAAATATCAAAAAGGTAACAGCCCTATAGCTATAACAGTGCTTACGTCATAATTTCATCGCAGGAGCTTAGTTTCCTAACTGTATGTACGTATACATATATCTGTCAACTGTGCCCCTGGCCTATCCGTCGCCCTATTTTTGACGTCGATATTGCATGATTTAACAGTATACAACCTGTAGAAAAAAAACGTGCCACCACTATTATAACAACAATATTTTCGAGTAGATCATAAGATACTTAATTTTGTGTTAAATTTCGGGTCATTTGTAACAGGATGGCGGTTCTACAGGGGTCTTAGTACGCAATGACAAAAAGAAAAATGATGGTCAGAACGTTGATACCGGATACCTTAAGATACTGTAATATTTTATATTAGAGAATCTTAACATAAAAATATATTATAGTATCTTCACCGTGTGTGATGCGCTTAAGAGACAGACCTAGTTACAATTTCCACAGAGATCAATCTTAATCTCGCGAGAAACTTATTATTTATGTCAAAATAAAAAATAAAATTAGGGATGTAACGATACATGATTTTGCCGATACGATACCGATACCGATATTTGTAGTAATGTATCGGCGATACCGATACCGATACCGATATCGATGGCTTGGTAGAAAAATAAATAGTGAATTATGCATAAAAAGTTACCAACATTTAACAGTGACTCAACTGTTAATCGTATTCTTTTAAATAAAAATGCCAAATCAAAAAACAACAAAACCATTTATTTTAGTATTATTATTTTACAAAGTTAAACTTTAAGTAATACACATACAATCAGTACCTAATAAAAGTTTACTATTGGTAGAGTTTTTCAGAAAACAATGTGCGCACGCGCGGGCGGCCTCCCGCATCGTTCATTGGGCGCGGTTTTTTGAATTGTTTGATATATCGGTATCGGTTGTTTTATTATCAGCGATACCGATATATCGGCTTGCCGATTATCGGCCGATATATCGGTATCGGTATCGGTATCGTTACATCCCTAAATAAAATATATAAGAAGAATTTTCGAAAATATTAAATAAATCATAAATTCTTTGTGAAATCGAATTTATCATAACGGTCATCAAACCAATTTTAATTGCGAAAATATATAATATATATCTACGTTTTTATGCTAAATACATAAATAGAAAGTTAAAAAGATCGAGCATTAATGTAGCAAATACAAAGTTTTGCTCTACACACGCCGGAAAGCCGCAAACCTTGCCGTTTAAAAATTCAGCGTGTATCCAACCGCCATGCTTGCATTTTTCGAGAGTACTAAAGTCTGCTTCGTTTATATTAAAGACCTCTATCTATTCGTTTTATCCAACAAGAAATACTCGTAGCTCCTGTGCTTTCACTCTCGCCAGCTTTTCCTGTCAAAGCTTTTTACTTATAGTGTGCGGACTCGCTAAGTAACCACTTCATATAATAGCTGCTTAAAAGCAAATTCTTAAAGAAGAGTATTTAAAGCAATTTCTTATTGTTAAACGTAGTATTTGCATTAGTATATTATAATATAATACGTAGTTAACTAGTATTTTACTGGAGCAACTTTCTAAATCGTTGGCGTGGGAAAAATATGGTGTGCGCTATTAGTTAGTTGTACCTACGAACAATTTATATTTATTTTCTTCCGATCATAATATAGCCTAAATAACCACCTTCATCAATATTTGTTTGTCATACTAATATAATATAATACAGGCAAGGCATGTAGCCTAATATTATAATTATTAAATTTGAATGACATTAGAAAAAGTAAATAACTTGTGTCGTCGAAAGGCGGACTGCGGAACGGCTTCACTTCGGTCCTCAATATATCAACGTAGACAGGACGAAAATTGGACTGGACCCTTGTTAATGTCCCGCACTTAGGCCCTTCCACCCTTGTTTGTGATTATTTATTTAAGACCTATTGATACGCCTATATTTATTTACGAAGGTGCGACGGAAGTGACGGTGTGGACATATTGTCAGCAAAAAAATATTTATAAGTAATTGATTGTATGAATAATACAATTTTTACATTTTCTATCCTTTGCGTTCTTATCGAATGCGATTCTATTCGCATATACGTATTACGTTTCGATAAAAAGTATTCATTTGTCTGGCTGTATATTTTTTTTCTTATGAGATGATATTATTATGAGCTACATTCAACTTCTGAATATTTGAACTCTTAAAACTATAGTCAAACTCATAGAAATATTAAAGCACAGTATTGAGTTCTTTTACAAAGAAGATCTCCTATGACCTATGCCATTATGAATAAATATGGAAATTCTGTCTGTGATTTAAATATAGATAACTGCATTTTCTGAAATGTCTTACAGTTAGATATTTACACGTTATGAAGTAAAATTCAGATCGTTTTTAATATATGTCTTTCTGTTTTTTGAGCTAATATCAGGAGCGGCTATTCATAGGGTGGACGTATTTACGTGCCCGTCGCGTTGGGTGAGTTAGCAAAGGTTCTTCTTCATATCATTAGTTATTAATTTTATTTTCTATTATTCGTCGTCATAAGCCCATATTTGTTCCCATTGCACGGACACGCAAGGGCGGATCCAGCTTTAGTGCCAGGGGGGGGTCACATAGACGTGGTCAATTTTCAAAAGCTATATTTTGGTAATTTAATTGATACGTAGATTTAAAAAAAAATGGTCAAGTGCGAGTCGGATTGGCGAACCAAGAGTTCCGTACAAACATTTTTATACCTATGTTTTCATATTAAATTTATGCTTTTTGCGATTTTTCCTTTATCTGTGCTATAAGACGTAAGTTTCTATTAAATAAAGATTAAATATCAAGATTCTGTGTTCACGGGAAGTACCCTGTAGGTTTTGATTCCTGGCAACACTTGCGAATGTTGATAAGCATGAAATGTATGTTTTAGCAATTTTTCCTCCATCTGTGCTGACATTGCTTTTAACCAAATTTCAGAACTCTGTGTTCACAGGAAGTAGTACAATACCTATAGATTTTGATTCCCTTGCGATAATGTCGAAATTTGCGATAATTTACGGCATAAATGGCTGTATCTTTTGATTGCGTTGGCTTATAAGTTTGATTTTTTCACAGCTATAAGGAACCGTAGATTTGAGTATTCGGTATGAATTTCAGATTGATACCTCCACGCGTTCCTGAGAAAAAGGGTCTTCACAGGCAGACAAACTTGAAAAATATATATTTTTTGCAATTATTCCTGTATCTGTACTATAAGATGTTGCTTTGTACCGAATTTCAAGATTCTGAGTTTACGGAAAGTACCCTGTAGGTTTTGACTTTTGATTCCCTTGCGAATGTCGAAATTTGCGAAATTTTTCGGCATTTACGGCTGTATCTTCTGATTCGTTGACATAGAAGTTTGATTTTATTATAGCGTAAAGGTATTTTAGACTTGAGTTTTTGGTATGAATATCAAGTTAATACATGTCAGCGTTCATGAGTAACAGGGTTGTAAGTTAAAAAATTTTTTAAATATTTTTTTATATTATAATCTAAGGAAAAATTCATGCTTTTCGCAATTAGTAAACAAAGTCGTTGTCTCTGTGCCTATGTCCCTATGTATGATTAAATCTTTAAAACTACGCAACGAATTTCGATGCAGTTTTTTTAAAGATAGAGTGATTCAAGAGGAATAGTATATAATTTATAAGGTTTTAGTGAAAGCGGGCGAAGCCGCGGGCAGTAAGCTAGTCTGCGTTATAAGACGTTTGATTGTACTAAATTTCATGACTCTGTGTACTCGGGAACTACCCTGTAGGTTTTGATTTCTTAGGGAGTGTCGAAAAATTTCAGCAATTACAGCTGCATCTTTTGATTGCGTTGGCTAAAACGTTTGAATTTTTCACAGCATCAAGGGACCTAGACCGTAGGATTTCGACATTAGCAAGGGAATCAATACCTGCAGGGAGCACCCTGTCCCGTAAACACAGTCTTGAAATTGAGTAAAAAGTATCGTGTTATAGCACAGATGTAGTAATAACTGCGAAAACCCTAATTATTTAATTAAATTAAATAAAAATATATTTTTAAATAATTTTAAACTTACAATCCCTTTACTCATGAACGTCTACGTGTATTTAATTGATATTCACATCAGAACTCAGGTCTATAATAACTTAAATCTGTTATTTAATTCAAATTCTATGTCAACGCAATCTGAAGAAAAAGCAATTAGAGCCGCATATTCTGTAATTCGCAACTACTTGCAAGGGAATCATCAATCAAAACCTACAAGGTACTTCCCGTGAACACAGTCTTGAAATTTGGTTAAAAGCAACGACTTAAGCACTTACAAGCACAGATAAAGAAAAAAATCTTTTAAACAAAATTGTAAGATACAACATAATGAAAAAATATGTTTGCTCGGAGTCCTCGGTGCGCGAGTCCGACGCGCACTTGGCCGATTTTTTGTTGTAATTTGACTGTATTTTATAGTGTTCATTTGAAAAAAAAAATTGCTATTTTATGTCTTATCCACGAACTGGGATATTTCGATATTTGAGGTTTTGTGTGAAAAGTGTAACAGCAAAAGTTGTAGAAAAAAAAATTAATTACATACAACTTTACCATTACACTTTATTCCGCAGTTATAGTTTTTTTTTTTTAATCGAAAAACCTGTTATTTGTCCTTAAATTACGACCACAGGTCGACTCTAATAAACTTTTTCTATAATTTTTGTTATATTCTCTTCCGTTACCGTTTGTAATTGATTTCATTGTTCTATATTACTTTTATGTCTCAAAATTCAATAAAAACATCATATTGAACAGTATTAATTTGTTAATTTAAAAAAGTTAATATTAAATTAGTGGTCCACTTAGGTCGTGGACCTAGCCCAGGGGGGGGTCATGACCCCGTGACCCCCCCCCTGGATCCGCGCTTGCGGACACGGGCCTCCTATGAGTACAGGGTACAGGCCATTATCCACCACATCCCTTCCCATCCCCTACCCATCCTCTCCTTCCCTATCCTCATTCCCTCCTATCCTCCCCCTTCTCCCTAACTCCTTCCAAATCCCTTTGAGGACAGCAACACATCCACTTCCCAGTGGAGTGGATGCTTATGGGCGGCGTGTATTGCTTAACACCAGGCGACGCGTCTGCTCGTTTGCTATCCTATAGCATAAAAAAAAAAACCACGCTGGCTAATTGCGGGTTGGTCACATGTCGTCGAACTTTTGATTCTTTGACATGTCGGTTTCTTCACGATATTTTTTTTCACCGTTCGAGCAGTGGTGATTGTGATGGTGGTTATAAAATGGGCAGATAAATCGAAATCCTTTTTTTATTATTTAGACTATCATCCTTAGAGTATATATTCATTTTATGTATGTGTTTATTTTGTAGATTGTAAATTTATTAGTTTATGTTGTTAGTATTAGCATTAGTCTTAGTATTTGTATAAAGATCTATAGGTAGTTTTAGTCAGTACCGCATCAGGTTAATCCTGTAAAGGTAATTGATATAATATGAAATAAATAAATAATAAATAAAATATTTTATTTAGAATTCACTGAAAGATATCTATAGGTTAGAGGCTACTTCTTATCTCAAAAATCTTACATTTCTTTAAACGGTTTATTTTCAGTATTTAATTTACAAAAAAAAAAAAACTTCATAACAAATGTAAGTAAACGATGTTTAATTATTCTTTTACGAACTAACATTTCCTGTATAAAATGTAGGTGATGTTTAGTGGAGCAGGATAATATTATTCTCTCTATTCATAGCTCGAAGGGAGAGTTTGCTTAGTACACGGAAGTGCAGGCTTTGTGCGTGAGCGTGACTTTGCATTACTTTGTTAACTATTTTGTATAAAATTTTAATAATTTGGCAAACCTCACGTCGCCGTTGTCGTGTTTTACGCTCTACATTTTAAATCAAGTGCTGTGCATAGCGCAGCTGAATTTTTTGTTCCCGAAATAAGGACTGGTATGTTAACTTTTCGCGTTAATTTATTTTTGTGTTTGTTAAAAAAAGGCAAGTTCTTTTGACAAATACATTCTTCGTTTTATCTCTTTTCTCCTTAAGTATGTTTACCGTTTACGAAACTTAAAAAGAAATTGAGTTATATTTGTAGAACAGAAATTATTATTTTTAAACATGAATACATGTATAAAATTCACCTAAATCTTCCACGAAATTGCTATTGAAATATGTTATAGACGGGTCTCCATCACACAAATAAACAAGTATTTTATAGTAATCTTCTTTGTTATTATTTTGATTCTTTCCTTATCAATAGTGTTCGGCAAGTGCAAAGTCACATAGTGGTCTAAGATCCGAATATAGGTCGACCTTCACCGGCGTGATAATAAAATGAGCCTAATTATATAATAAATTTAGTCTATTAAAAAATGTATTAAAAATAGGTTTGCTGGAAAAATCCTGGACAGGACATTTTAATTAATTTTTAAAAAATATTTTTTTTAATTAATTGCAGTACTTATCAAGATAATAAAAAAAATTATAATAGACTTGAAGTATGAAACCTACAGAATGTGCAGTCATAGGGTTTTCTAATATTTACCTTGACAAACTGCTAGGTTGGCAGGTATAAACAGGCATGTCCGTACCGTTTTTTTTACTTTCACTTGATGGGATGATAGAAAAAAATATATATATCAGCATGAGCGCTGTTTTATAACAAAATTGTTTATTGTCTCAACACTTAAAAAAAAAAAAATTTTTAATAATTAACTAAAAATATCCTGTCCAGGATTTTTTCAGCCAACCCATCTCTAATAGATTTTTTAATCGACTACATCCATACTAATACTAATATACTAATATACTAATATACTAATATATACTAATACTAATATACTAATATACTAATACTAATATACTAATATACTAATATATATAATATATATATATATATAT
>CAJQZM010031205.1:7764-25486 GCA_907164665.1 Colias nastes | reverse complement strand
ACTAATATATATAATATATATATATATATATATATAATATTATAAATGCGAAAGTAACTCTGTCTGTCTGTCTGTCTGTTACTCAATCACGCCTTAACTACTGAACCAATTTGCATGAAATTTGGTATAGAGATATTTTGATACCCGAGAAAGGACATAGGATAGGTTTTATCCCGGAAATCCCACGGGAACGGGAACTATGCGGGTTTTTCTTTGACTGCGCGGGCGATGCCGCGGGTGGAAAGCTAGTTTATTATAAAATTGGTCTCTTTCTATTATCACGTGCCGGTGAAGGTCGACCTATGTTCGGATCTTCTACTATAGGTTCCTATATTTATTAGTCTATTTTAAAAATTATGCATCTCATTTCAATATCTCAATTCTACGATGTAGATATATAGATACCTATATTTTGTTTAAGGATGGTTTTGATAATATCGGGTAGCAATGAATTGTGAAAGAGCGGCGTAAGTTAATTACACTAATGAACAAGCGAAGAAGGTGCGCTCAAAAAATCCACCCCAAGATCACTCCAAAGTCTTTACTACGATGTTCATCGCTCGCTTCATTAGCGACTGAAACATAGCTAGGGTTACATGGAGCATTTTTTTAATTCAACTTTTTAAACAACGATCACCAATATGCTTCTCTTTTAAAATTTGTATTGCCAATTACGTGTTCATATTTGTATTATGTTGGATGATGAACTTAATTATTTGATGAGGTCACAAATAATTACCGTAATTCTCTAGGATAGTATACCTACTATCTTTTATCAAAGAATTATGAATAAAAAATAATTTACATTGCATTATGGAATGATTCTATTATAGAATAGTTGGATAAAATACTCAGCCATACGTTTATATATTGTTAAATTACGTTAGTTGAGTTAAGTTTAAAAAATATTTATTGTAGCTACTTGTAGCTATCAATTTAAATATTCAGTGTTTCATAAACAAAATCTAAAATTAATCTAATCTAATATTAATGGAGACGACGCGCCATGTAGTACCAGCAGTTCAATCGAGTAGCCCGTTCATTAGAACCGACGTAAGGCTGTAGTCTTAACTATGGAACATTTTTGGTTCTAAAACAAGGCAAATGGTTTTTCTTTTAAGTTTTGTACTTTTATTCTACGCAATTTACACAATTATCAAATGAAAAAAAAAAAGATAATATTTTATTTTAATTATAATTAAATACTATTCAAAAAATGATTCCAATAAATATGTAGGTAGTACTTGATTTATGATATGAATGAGCAAACTTGCGACTTCCTTAATAACTTAAATCTACGACAACATCTTAGCTTTACATCAGGCGAGATTGTGGTCAAGCGCTTCCCTGTCTACAATAAAAAAAAAATACATTTTAAATACGCTCTTAGCTAATTAGCTATACCTAGGTACATCTAAATTAATAGGTTTTTGAGAGCGTCTATGTTTTTACTAAGCTTCCCTGGACTCGCAGTAATTGAATTGGATAGAACATCATACTAAAATTAATGTATTTGCGATTGAAAAGGCCCGGAAGCTCATACCGGGTAATCTGTCCATCACGGCATGCAAATTGAATCACGTCTCTCAAGACTCATCTGTTCGCATGAGGGCTGCTTCTAAAAAACGTATATTATCTTCAACGCGTCATAATGAACTGTTTCTTAGACGTAAGGAAAACATAGTACACATAGGTACACATTAAACACGTCACACAATACAGTATACTTAGTAGTGACTTTTTGACGTGGTACCTAACAAGTTACCTCCTTGCAATACCTCTATTCTCAACTTCTAAAAAATCTAACAAAAAAATCCATCATTGTTAACGATTCCTACGAAATGTAAATGTATATTTTATACATTTCCTAAATAGTATCGGAACTGTACACATTTCCTAGGATTTGTATACAATTCCTTGAAATGTATGAAACATTTCCGGTAACATATATAATTCCTAAAATCACTCGGAACTGTGTTTAACCCATTGAGCCCCCAGCGGCCCGATCGGTCCACGACACAATAGATTTTCTATTGTGCCTGTGATTCCGGGGGCTGAGTTATTAAAAGACAGATTTAGGCAAATTTATATGAAAACTAAAAATTTTTTTAAACCGCAAACAAAAATGTATATAAGTAAATTTAGTCTAAAAATAATTAAGTGACGAGCCGCGTTCTAGGTTAGGTTGTTAATCTAGCGCACAAGCTTAGCGAGCGAAGCGAGCGTATTCCGCTAGCGGCCGGTGAATGCCAGAATTAACGACTTTTGCACGTTTGGGCGTTTCCCACTCTAACAGAAAAAAATAAAAAATATATTTAGGTATACTTAATAATTATATTATGGTCATAAAAGTAAACTTTATGAATTTTTTTGATTCTCAGTTTAACATCGTATTTTATTTAAAGAAAGCATCGTCACTACATAGTATAAAACAAAGTCGCTTTCCCTGTCCCTATGTCCCTATGTCCCTTTGTACGCTTAAATCTTTGAAACTACGCAACGGATTTTGATGCGGTTTTTTTTAATAGATAGAGTGATTCAAGAGGAAGGTTTATATGTATAATAATATCCATTAAATAGTGGATAAGTACTGTTATTTTTGAGGTTTCTAATGTGATGTCGTAAAAAATTACATTTTTTCCGCTTACATTGCAAACGCAGGCTGAACCCTACGAGTTTTATCAAAATAATGTACTAAGTATTATACACATTGAAAAGGTCTACAGAAAAGTCCGCGATGGTATATGTCTATCTCTTATGGATAACCCACAATAACTTTTTTTTGTCATTTACTTTTTACGACAAATAATGGCTAATTTTCGATGCGATTTTAACCAATACAGCATTAATCCTTAACCAATTAAATACCTTGAATACATTGTTCATTTAATATAGATCTATATGGCCCTTTACACCGTATGATTTAAGTGAATATTTTCGAAGATATTACAGATTTAAAAATTGCGGGACGTAGCGTTTGCGGCGGTACCGGCCGGCCGCCCGGCTATATATTTTATACCCGTGCGAAGCCGGAGCGGGCCGCTATGTTTTTATATACAACGTTCACAGCTGTTTTTCTGTAGTATATTTAGTATCAGCATTGCACACGTGCGAAGCCGGGGCGGGTCGCTAGTTTTAGATATTTTATAATATGGAAATTCTATAATCCTAGAAAATGTATATTTTGTCAGGATATTTATCTATTAAATAGGTTTAGGTTTAGAGACATTTATTTTCAAAAGAATTTTACAATTCACTTATTCTAATTCAATAGTGTTAACTTGTACACCTTGACAAAAAAGTTAAAAATTTGCGGGTGAGCGGAGAACTACTCTGTACAATAATATCGTCTTATGACGGTATGGCTGTGTTCGTAAGGAATGCTAACGCGGATATAAAACAACTAAATGTGACATCGAGTGCATGAACTAAAATAAATATTAATCGTGAGTTTATTTAAAACATTTAGTGTAAATGACTTAACTATTTCAAGTAATTTTATTAATACAATCTTGTTTTTTTTTTTATATATATATATTCATAATAATAATTATGTTATAATGATTTTTACTCTTTTGATTATTTTTAAATATATACTTTTTATGTTATAATTAACACTTTATATTATAATAATTTATTTTTTGAAGTATTTTTTTTAACTAGTGACTGTGATAAGAGTACTTTGTGATCGTTGTTATTTTTCTTTATATTGCTGATTTTATTTTATTTATTTACATTTTTAAGTTTTATACACGATAGTTATTACAGGGCATATTCTCATTTTGTAGTATATGACGTTTTAATTTCTTTTTGAACAATCCTAATGATTTTACTTGTTTTATATCTGTAGGTAGGCTATTGTATATTTTAACTCCGTCATGCAGTAAATTTTTTGAGCCATAGTAGGTACGGGCTGGATGGATATTAAGGTTGTCATAACATACATTTTGTCGTAGGTTAGAATTTCGCTTTCTTTTTGTTAAAGTGATATCTGTATGAATTTCCTTATTAAACAATTTTCGTATCAGAATACAAGTATTATAGATGTAAATTTGCGAAATATCCATTATTTTAGTATCTTTATATATTTTTTTTGTTGGAGTGAGATAATTATAGCAAAAAAGGGTTTTTATTAATCCATTTTGGGCTATTTGTACTTTGTTCATGTTAGTTTTAGCGGATGTTCCCCATATAGGTATTAGATAATCTAAGTGGGATTTAATTAAGGAGTTATAAATAGTATATCGAACAGTATTTGGAAGACATTTTGCAAATCCTCTTAATGCACCAGACAATGAGACTATTTTTTTCCTGACTTTCTCAATATGCGGTTTCCAGGTCATATGACTATCCAATACTAGACCCAGGTATTTTTCTTCATTAATCTGTTTAATTTGTTGATTATTTATAAAAAGAGGGGCGTGTGTTGGAACTTTTTTAGATTTAGGTGAGAATATAATGTAATTCGTTTTTTCAACGTTAATTGTCAGTAGGTTATTTTGTAACCAAGTGTTAAGGAGGGTCATGTCATGTTGAGCTTCCGATATTAAAGAGTGAATTGACTGTCCATAATAGAATAGGCTGGTGTCATCAGCATATAGACTTAAGTCACCTTTGAAGGGAAGCTCATATACGTTGTTTATGTATACCAAGAACAATAGTGGGCCTAGAATAGAGCCTTGTGGTACTCCATAACATATCGGCATAGGATCACTTTGACATGACCCAATTTTGACAATTTGACAACGGTTTGCGAGGTAGGATTTAATTAATTCATGAGCTGTTCCCCTGATACCAATGCAATGAAGTTTTGTTAGTAACAAGTCGTGGCTCACGGTATCAAACGCTTTTTTTAGGTCCACAAAAATGCCGACCGCAATATTTCTATTGTCTAAATTACTAATAAGTTTTGTTATAAGGTCTGACGTGGCTGAGAGAGTATTGGATTTGGGACGGAAGCCGTATTGTTTCTGATAAAGAAAGTTGATTGAGTCAAGGAATTTTTTTAATTGATTATGCAAGACCCTTTCAAAAATTTTTGATATAACCGGTAGGACAGAGATTGGTCGATAATTGTTAGGGTCTGTTTTGCTACCAGCTTTAAATATAGGTACGACTTTGGCAATTTTTAGAGAGTTTGGAAATGTTCCTTCTGATAGACATTTATTTATACAACACGCTAGATCATGGCTTATCAAGTCTTTGATACATTTTAAGGCTTTAACGCTAATGCCATCTAACCCTGAGCTGGTATTTGAGTTTAGCGAGTTAATAATGTTTTTAACTTCGTCAGCGTTGGTGGGATTAAACTGGTTGAATGAATTATTGTTATCTAATGTCACATTAAGTTGATAATTCTGGGTTTTAGGAATTTTATTTGCTAAAATCGAGCCAACCGAAGCAAAGAAGATATTAAAACACTTACAAATTTCCTTTTCATCACTTATTAAGCCAGTAGGGGTTATGATCTGTGGAATGACAGTATCCTTTATGCTATTCCTAGATAACGAGTTTATAAGGCTCCACATTTTCTTTGGTTGTTTGAGAACTTTATGAAATTCTCTTGTATAATATTCGTTTTTTGTTTTCTGTATTTTTGCAGTTACTTGATTTCTCTTTTTTTTAAACTTCTGTTCAATGCATTTGTTATCTTTGTTCATTTTGTGCTCGTAATAAATTTGATTTCTGTCGTTGATTTCTTTAATTATATCTCTGTGTATCCAGTCTTGTCTTGGTTTGTTGAGTATTTTTGATTTTATGACTTTATTTTTATTTATTGCTTCTTTTAATCTTAATTCCACTTGTGAATATTCCAAATTGTTGTTGTAAATATGGTTATTTTTTATGTATAAGTATAATTCATTGTAATTTAGTGCTTCATATTCTATTCTTTTAAATAAATCAGGTTTATATTTCTTCACTTCTAAGAATATCTGTTTGTGATCTGACATTGCTGATTCTACAATGGCAAGGTGGAAATCGTTTTGTTTCACATTTGTAGCAACATGATCTAGAATTGATTTTGTCGTATTGGTTTCTCGTGTACAGTATGTTTCATCAATCTTGTTTAGTAGTTGGAAGCCATTTATCTCAACCAAGTCCTTGTAGGTATTATTAGTTCGATCCAAATTTAATAAATTTATATTGAAATCACCAAATATGATGGCTCTGCTACTTTTTTGAAGTTGTATTTCAAAGGTTTCGAAAAAATTTTGAAGTGTAACTGGATCTGGTTTACGATATATAGCACCTATGTCCAATGAATAGTTATAGAGGTGGACCCAGAGATAATGGTTATCAAGTAATACTAGATCGTGACTTTGATTGTGTTGAAGATTATTGTGGACAAATATTGAGACCCCACCTCCTCTACTATTTGACCTGTAATTATAATAGTGCCTATATCGTGGAAGTTGGAGTCGTTCACCTTCGTCCTTTGTTTTGATCCAAGTTTCAGTCAATATGATTACGTGTATTGTATATTTAAATGACTCTATCACACATCTAAGTTCATCTAATTTACCTGGTCTAACAATACTACGTACATTTGCATACATAAATTTCAGGGATTTATTTGAGAATTTAATTTCACCATAGTTATTGGTTAGTTGGTATGTCAGGTTATCGATAGCCGGGTTGGTTAAATCTTCTGTTCTTTTAGATTGATCTAGTTTTTTGAATCCGTTTCAACGATTTTAGGGATGCCTTTAATATATTTTATACTTAAGTTTTTTATACCCTCGTCCGTTTTTTGTTTGAGTTCCTCTTTTAGAAGTTTTAGGTATGCTCGTTGCTGTGGAGTTTGATCGGAATAAATCCCAATATCTTTTCTACAATTTTTGTGCTTATTTCTTAAAATTATTTTAACTGGTTCTTCTGTTGAAAAACATACTTTTAGTGGTCGACATTTGTTCGGTATTAATTTACCTAGTCTTATTGTTGCTACTGGATCTGGGCTACACGGTATTATGTTTTTTAGAAATTGTATTACATTTTTAGTGTCAGAAGCTTTTCTTGTTGTTGTCTCGACAGCGACACATTCAGGTAAGTTTGTAATTATTAAATTTTTGCTGCGTTTTGGCGCTCATGTATTTCATATATAATCTCTTCCTGGTTTGAAGCTTGCTTGGAGTTATTAATGTCGAGCGGGAGGTCTTTTAATTTAGCCTCAATACCATTAAGCCGTATTTCGGTATCGGAGTTCTTATTTAGAAGCAAATTAATATTAGTTTTAAGCGAAGTCTGCTCCATTTTCAATGTTTCTAGTGACAGTTTCGTTTCAGACATCTCCTGTTTAATAGATGAAATGTCGCCTGAAATTTTATTCATGAACTCTCTTTGGTTATCAGATAAGGCAGACATCATATCCATCATCCGGGACATTTGTTTATTTAATTCACTTAACTCATTTTTTATCAATTCATCATCGTCTTTAAATTTTCTTTTATGACGAAAAGTTACTTGCTGATCAAGGGGCTTTTCACTAGACACATTAATTTGAGGGTCACTATGCACAGAAACCATGCCACTTCCAGTAGGTGATCGCATTACGTTCATTGTCAGTAGTTGTAACGGATAACACGGTATGCACACAGGTAAGTACGTCCACTCGGTAAGACGGTCGGCGCGCAAATCATTTTTAAAACAATATTTTTTCTAACCTTACCTTCAGAATTACATATACATTTCCTAAAAGATGTATGCAATTCCTAAATTTAGCACATTTCCGGTAACATAATACTTATACATTACACGTAGATGCAAATGTTACACATTTGTTCCTTTTCCTAAATATTTGATTTGTTTCTTATAAATTAATTATTATACTTAACTTCATAATTTATCATAAAGGTCTTTTCATTTTGGATGTTTCTACGTTGTGTTATCGATATGTACAAAGTTGCTCTGAATAAAATATTGTCAAGTTTACTAAAATGTATTAGAAATATGTTATTATACATTAAATGGTTATAGAAACACAGAAAAACAATATAGAGGAAGAATAATAAGCGAGTTTACAAGTATTATATTGTGCGAGTTAGTGCAAGCATCAATAGGGCCGAACAAAGATAAGTTGGAGACGAACGGTAAAGCCGTTCTACGTTCGATCTTGAATCAAGAACGAGATTTTGCTTTGTTCGTAAACAAAGCACTGGACCGCGTTTTCAGTAAAACTTATCTGGGTGAACGACTGGCACAAGTTCTGAGTTTTGTAAGAGCTACAACTGTCATGAGAAATTATTGAATTCCCAATTATTTTAATATTTTTGGACTATCCTAATTCCGTTAATCACACTGTTTTATTTCTGAATTTCCTCGTCTTAATATTTACTTTTGGGTGCTTGAACTCAATCTTCGTGAGCTTAAAGGACCCTTAGAACAAATTATCTCTGTTAAATGAAATTAACTGCGAGAAATCCGCTTAAGAAGCGACTTAGCCTTGGTCAGGTCATCGATTTACTTTATCCACTGACAGTTGATTAGGCGGTTCTTTATACATATATAATTTCATAAAATTGAATACGAAGCAAGATACGAAGTATAGCTTGACGTTTAAAATTATGCAACAAAAGCGCTTTGTGTTTTTGTCATATAATTAATTATTATATTGGTATTAGTGAACATAACGGATTTTTTATGAATATAATGAAAAACATAAGCTGATTATTCAGATTTTGTAGTATATTTCTTAAAATGATTATAATAACAATGTACATTCTTAATAACATGCAGTTGAAATCCACGCCTATCAATATTAAACACGTCTTATAACACTATCCTCCGTAAATTCCTACTCTATTAATCCGCGTACTAAACAAGAAAAAATTGCAATTTTATACACGGATGCTTTCCATAAAATTTACAGTGCGACACAAAAGAGATGAAAATAAATGAGGGCGCCACCGTCGCTCATATAGCAACACTGATACTGCGACGCAAGCGATCTTGATACTATAGAATAAAAATCTAAAAATCTATATAATATAATCTAAAATAAATACCGCGATTTAAACCGTTAAAATTGTTTCATTGTAGCAATAGTGTAAATTTAAGACAAAAATACATTAGTATTTTAATTGACCTACCTAGGTCAAATTTTACTTAAATGTATTTGGAATTAGTTATTTTATAAAAATCGGTCAAGTGTTTAGACTGCAGAGGCGCACATAGAATCAAACATACAAACAAACAAGCATACATGCAGCTCAAACACATTACCCTCTTTCTGGGTCCGTCGGGTAGAAAAAAAACAAGGCGATTTGAAAACTACATATTTTTATTTTTTTTTTGTAGATAAATTTTGTACATTAATATAATTCATCAAAATCTAAATATTCTACTCCTTCAAAGGACTGATCATCACTCTGTTTCGAAGTACTGGCAAGAGGGTACGGGGCATCTTCAGTATCATCATTTGGTTCTTCAGCACTATAACAGCTATCTGAGTCATCTTCACTGCTCTCATCACCAACGTGAATAATAAATTTCTCTATGTCTTCGTACAGGGTTTTGCCCCTATTGTAATATTCCATTTCTATTTTTTTTACATGGTCACAACAATTCTTCCAATCTTCACTTGTAATGGAGTTGAAGGCATCTAAAGCTAATTCTTTAATATTTTTTGCTCCAACATTCTGCGAAGCGATCTTTCTTTTTGCTTGTGCCCAAATCAACTCTATTGGATTAAGGTCACAGTGATAAGGCGGTAACCTTACCACTGTGTGACCGTGTTGCCCCAATAATTCATCAATTTCATAAATTGGATCTGGTTTATGCTTCTTTACCAGCTGAACAAGAGAAGGTTTCCTTAGTTGTAGATCAAAGGGAATATTATTTTCTAACAACCACATTTTTATTTCATCAACCTTGTTGGCTGATGTTGGACATTTATTTTTTACCACCGAGTGGTAGGGAGCATTGTCCATAACAATGATTGAGGGTTCTCTAATATTTGGTATTAGTTTTTCAGTAACCCATTTTTGGAAGTTTGCCCGGTTCATCTCAGAGTGATAATCTTCTTGTTTATTTAAACCACTAAAGATTAAAAGAGCATTAGGCACAAAGCCTTTTTCACTTCCAGCATGTACTAAAATCCATCTCTTTCCTTTAGAAATTTCTGTAGTCACACCTGTGTTTATTGACTGCCAACATTTTTTAACTTTATAGCTTGAATGTATATAACTTTCATCTAAGTAAATTATATCCTTCTGAATTTCTTCTGGCAAATTTCTATTGTCCATTATAGCTTGCAGATACATTTCTCTTTTGTGTGCTATAATGGGTTTTTCAAGCAGAACCTGCCTATTGGATTTACTTTTTGTATAGCGAAATCCTATTTTTTTTAAAAGTTTTCGCAAATGCTCACGACTACCATCATACCCAATGTCATCACGTAGCTGAGCCAATAATTTGCCAATTGTTGGCACTTCCTTTTTAACGGTGTAAAAAAATGAATTTTTTGGCGTATTGCGCAGACGTCAAAGTCATCTAAAGTTTTTGATGGTCTACCTCTCCTATGTTTGGCTGGCGTTGAAAATTTGCCTTCATTTCTACTCCCTTCCTCTACTATCCTGCGTACTGTGCTTTCAGAAACCCCTATAACAAACGAATTAAGATGAATAAAATCAAATAGTACATTTAACATATTTTTATAGTAGCTTAAAACTAAAACTTCCTTTATTTTATTATTTTTTTTTTAATGTAGGAGGCCAGCGTCCCTGCGTTACTCTAGTAAGTAGTTAGTAAGCTAAATCTAAAATATGATTTTTTTTCTTATGGTTTGATTGATTAATAGATAGCTGTATGAAAACAGTTATCACTATACTATGTAGTAAAATCTAATCTAGGTACTTTATTTGAGGCTGGTTGGATTGGATATAACTTCTTGACTCAAATTGTGCTGGTCGCACTATAAAAACTAGTTTTTGTTTACATACAAATAACCTCAAATTAAATTGCGAAAACGTAATAATCGCCATACATACATACATTAAACACTCGTCACTAATGGAATATTCTATTTTACGTAGTACTGAGCAAAAATAAATGGAATCTCACCGGTATATTCTGCTGTACGTTTGTAAACGTTTTCCAAATCAGTCAATAACTTTCCAGCTTGAAATTCGGACAAACACCGAATAAAAACTTTATACACGACATCACGGACACCGCTACGTTTAACCTTTTTCATGATGTCTCCTTTTTTATTTAAATTTCTTGTTCTAAATAACAATTTTATCTCAATAATTCTCCACTTCACGAAAAAAACAACAAATTTTTATTCAACTTGACAGCTACATTGGCGATTCAGGGTTGCCAGGTAATGAAAAACGAATTAGTTCCAAAATAATTAATTTCATCTCTTTTATGTCGTACTATATGTTTATCCGATACTGATATAAATAAAATTTATTTGTGATAAATCGACCAATAAACAAACCAACGTTATGGTTCGAAGGTAATTTTGTAAAAGGGAATAATGATGACAAAATGAGAAGCGTCCTCAGGTAGCTCGCCCGATTGAAGCTTTTATCGCGGGACTGATTAACTGTCGAGCTCAAGATGGATTTATTGTAAAAGTTGGCCGTTCACCGAGGTTAGTGATTCAAGCCCGCACACTTTACTCGAATAATTGTCTACGTGATCGGAATAGGAGCTTTGGGCCGCTTTTAATAAGACCAGATAAAGAGCTCAGAGATCCACGCTGCAGAGTTTCAAATGCAATATGAGTTGAGAATTTTTGTGATTTGAGTTAGGTATAATTCGCGTTTATAACATTCATGTAGTTTATTAAGTTAGGTATTTCGGAATAAGTAAGTTTCATGGAAGATTTAATATAGAAGCAAATGTGTTTTTCTTGGTAGAGTAAGAATATAGGATAAAGGTACCTACTATTTTGATGGTTCTCTCGCCTGATAGCTATAACTCGTCCTGAGCGTCCATAGAACGTTTATGGAATTGCAAGACGTTTATTCACATTTCACACTGAATCATAATTATACATATGTAGAGATGTAGAGCCGACCTACTTACAATACAGGATTCTATTCACACGACTGGAAACGCCTTTTTTAAATCTATATGCTCAGTATTTATTTCTGATAATTATCTCCTTTCTAGATTATTATCTGTTGACTTAATGGAAAAGATTTAGTAGTACGTAATTAAAAAGTTTTACAAGTCATATTTGCTGGACTCGTTTCAAGTTGATATGGGAAAAATAGTTAATCCAAACTAAACTAGATAAGTTAGTAGGTACGTGTATGTCGTTAAATACACAATATTCTTTCCCTACAATCGTAAATCTTTCTAATTATAAAGATGTGTCACTTTCGTTTTAGAAAAATATGCGTATAAACAATTTTGTGACTAAGAGAAATCAATATTAGCGGGTTTGAAAAGGAAACGTTGACATCAGGAAGCAGCCATACAGGATATTAAGTCTTCGGTCTCGCCATACTAACAATATCAACTAGTAGGTATATTATATTCTAGCGATGACGTTGCGGTTAAGTATAAAATTATTATAATTTAGGTGGAATTTTGTATAAAATTGTTATGAATGGAGCAGATTGATCTACCTACCTACATAATAAGTGTGAGCTTGGATTAAATAAAGTAAAACAAAAATGCCGCCTATTTTATACTTTTCAAGTTTGTGTGGTCATTTCATTTTGATTCCTGGTAAATATACAATGAAGAACCAAAAAAAAGCTAGAAATTATGGAAAATTGTACCTAAGACTAAGAATAAGTTGGTATTATGTAAGGAATATATTATGTACCTATCATGTATGAGTATGTAGATTAGGTTGTGCCTGAAACTGTAACAAGGTATAGATACCTAGATAATAAATTATGACATAATATGAGAAATATTAATCTTTTTATTTCTGAATCAATCTTCTCCATTTTATGTTATTTAAGTAGGACTAATCTGAGAATAATAAGAAAAACTTACTTCAGGGCGAAGCCAGCAATGTGCCGCACAAGCAAAACTTTATCAGTTTAAACTTTTAGAACTAATTACTTACCGTACCCATTGCTCATAGCAGTCTTTCAAATGCAGACTAATACCACAGAATACATAATAGTAGCTAAACGCTACAGAACGGACACTCTCCGCCTCCCGCCAAAATTAAACTTACCTCACCCCCGCGCGATCAGACATAAAATGGGCCATATTTTTCTGCAAGGACGATACGCAACGAAGATTGACAACATTAATCAAATTGACTTAAAGTAATTTTATTATTTTGGATTTGTGATTATCGTTTTTCGTAGAAAATGGTTAGATATTGTGCTGTTTACGGATGTATTTCATCAGAAAAACGCGAATTTTTTTTTTACGCTAGTCACAAATGTGCCAACCATAAAGCGTTAACACACACATTTGCAGTCTCTACAGTGTGACTGTCAAAACGATCATTTTGTATGGAGTGTCCGGGGTGTGCTAATACATCAAGACACGTAGGTGGAAACTAGTAACTTTTTGCAGATGAATAAGAAAGTTTTGTTTTTAATATTATTATGGTTAATTATTGCTTTATGGTCGTTATTTTGGTAATAAAACGAATTTTAAAAATAATAATACTAGCAGCAATTCCCCCAGGCTTGATTTTGGAAGTTTTTTTTTTTAATTATCATATATTTTTTTCAGATTTCTCCAAATTAATCTTATGACAGTTGTTTTAGAATAATTGAACGATTTTCCCAACATTTACTCGTAAAAATATCTTTTTATGTAGGTAATCAAATCTTAATTGAAATCAGAAATGCCTACCTACTTGACTCTATCCTTTATTTTGACGTATAGTTTTGCTATACTGCATAAGGTAGGAATTAATCCGGTCAAGTTAAGCATTTGAAATAAGGATAATTCCGACAAAGCCAAATTTTGGTGAGGAGCTGGAGTGTACCATAACAAATAAAAATTGAAAAGTCCCCACTTATCCCATGTGTGCTTCAAAAGTTATTCGGGGTCAAAGGTCAAAATTTGAGGTTTTTTGGATTTTTCTCGAAAACCGTAAATTTTATAAAAAAAGACTTCAAACCAAAGTTTTAGATCTTATAATTCTCCACAAAAAAGGTCTCTATGATTTCTTTCCCAAGAGTTACTATTTCTGAGATATCGCGATTTGAAGAGATACATTATACATTTTGGTGACAGTCAATTTCAGGGAACGTTCCCATACTATGTGACCTAGTTTTTAAGATTTTTCGACCCCTACCTACCCTCGGTAACCACTTGTTGTATATGCAAAGACCCCCCTCCCCCCTTCAAGTTTTTTACGTAGTAGTGACAAGTATGATTTTCAATCATTTCACAGGCAGAAAGTGTAACAAAAAAAAATAATTTGATACACATTTGCGTTTATTAATACACCGTCTATCACATAAGACTGCTTCATGCTTATAGTAATACATCATCGCCACTGGCTGTGTGTTTGAGAAGCATGCAAAATTGCGAGCCATATTCGACTAGTCCGAAATTTCTAGTGACGAAATCGACTACGTAACAAAAATTGGTCACCCCCCTTCCTCTTGTGACTGATCGTATTATTTTAAAGACCCCCTTCCCACCTAAACGGGTTACGAAGTATGGGTACGTTCCCTTACCACCAGTATTAGGTTTAAGAAATAGTTAAACTCAAACTCAAACATTTATTTATTCAACTAGACTTCTTCTAGAAACACTTTTGAAACGTCATTACACATTTTTAACATTTACCACCGATTCGGAAAGCAGTATCTACGGAGAAGAACCGACAAGAAACTCCATAGTTGCTCTTTTAAATCATGTCAAGCATGTTAATTATACTGAAATCAAGCATCAGCAAGCCTTTGAAACATCATCAGAACGACCTATAGATAATTTTAACAGGGAATCATTGAATTTTAGTGGGGTTACGTTATTTTCTAAGATGCTGAGCTTTCTTCAGTTTTTCTTCATTTCACATCATTGCCACAAAATAAAGAGTATTTTCAAACCAAAACCTTGATTCACTTACATCGTGTTCTGGTATGAGGTGGACTTATTTTTTAGTTCTAATCTGTTCCTCCTCACGTTGTCTGTTTACTGCAGCGATTGAAATTTTCTGGGTGTATAATTTGAAAGTGAAGAGTTTGTTTGTTTGAACGCGCTAATCTCGGGAACTACCGGTCCGATTTGAAAAATTCTTTCGGAGTTAGATAGCCCATTTATCGAGGAAGGCTATTATAGGCTATAATATATCATCACGCTAAGACCAACAGGAGCGGAGCCACGGGGGTGACACCGCGCGCCACAGCTAGTAAGATATATGTATAACTAGCTTTCCGCCCGCGGCTTCGCCCGCTTTGTCTAAAACCTAATAAATTATATACTAAAACCTTCCTCTTGAATCACTCTATCTATTAAAGAAAACCGCATCAAAATCCGTTGCGTAGTTTTAAAGATTTAAGCATACAAAGGGACATAGGGACAGAGAAAGGGACTTTGTTTTATACTATGTAGTGATGTGTCTCTTCAAATCGCATTAACAGGAATGGTAACTCTTGGGAAAAAAATCATAGATCATAGAAAATCATAGAATTATAAGATCTAGAAATTTGATTTGAGGCCTTTTTTTATAAAATTTACAGTTTTCGAGAAAAACTGAAAAAATCTGAAATTTTGACCTTTGACCCCAAATAACTTTTGAAGCACACATGGGATAAGTGGGGACTTTTCAATTTTTATTTGTTATGGTACACTCCAGCTCCTCACCAAAATTTGGCTTTGTCGGAATTATCCTTATTTCAATACTATTTTCAAGCTTAATTTGACCGGGCTATTATATTATTAGCAGAGTTTTCACAGCTATATGTCCATTATTGCGATATAACAAGCAGAAGTTAAATCTTTCCTCTATATTATACATATAAATGTTTACATAGAAAAGATATTAATTTCTCAATAAACTATTAACACAGCACGTGTAAACGATAAACGTCATCCAATGAAACTAATCCTTTTTAAATATTGACTTTAACAAAGTGAAGCGGCCATTTTCTCATTTATAATGATAACAAAGTAAAATTGTACTTTGTGGATTAACTGATTGTTACTTTCAAATGGATTAGTTTCTATTAAATCGAAACGTAAAGCAATATAACTGATGGAATGAATATTGTGAATATGTTATTATTTTTACTTTTTGTATAGAAGGCAATAATGCCTTTGCTTTGTTACAATGTTATTAGGACACAAAGTCAAATGTTTGCCTTACGGCTCTAAATGTACCTACTTAGTACCTTCTATTATAATTAAGTAGCAAAATTTATAATATTTCATTATGATTTTTACACACTTTCATTAGCTTCCCTACCTTGTATGTAACAGACTCCTTTAGAATCAACTAGCTTACCGCCCGCGGCTTCGCCCGCTTTGTCTAAAACCTAATAAATTATATATACTTAAAACCTTCCTCTTGAATCACTCTATCTATTAAAAAAACCGCATCAAAATCCGTTGCGTAGTTTTAAAGATTTAAGCATACAAAGGGACATAGGGACAGAGAAAGCGACTTTGTTTTATACTATGTAGTGATTTTGACCAAATTTTAACAGACACACAGGAATGATTTATCTCAAATATTTTATTTTATAAATTACATATTTAAACGGACAGATTTAATTCAAACTTTTTACTTAATTTACACTCTTATGCATTTTTTTTTATATTTACATAATTATCATTTTACGCGCACTAAGACATAAAATCACCATAATATTTTATGTTTATTCAGAGCATTTCTCAGATATATCAAGATGTCGTATCGTATCCCATGACATGTGAAGCTCTCCGCTTACCGGCCACCTGACACCGTCTACGTCTGCTGGCTATATTATATTACTGGATGGACTAACCGTCGACGATATTTTGTCGTGACAATGTGTCGTGACGATGTCGTTACGATATTTTGAATAACGGACGTGTAGTGTTTAGAGGTGCCTAATGATTACAATACAGTACAATACGAAGATTATAAATTGCTTATAACATACATCTTGTTAATAAATTATGCCTGAATTTCACTTTCGTTAAACATTTAAGCTATGCTTGAAATTTATATAAAAAAACAATAAAAACACCTTTTGATGTTCCGTGACGAACACTTTTTTCCCAACTACGCTGGGGGAGTCACGATCTCACCTCAGTAATCGAATTTATTCTACTCTTTCTATTTAAAATGAATTTAAGGGAATACGTATTACACGGCCTTGAAAATAATAATACAAACAGATATTGTAAAATAGTTTGTCTAATGTAACTACTGTGGTAACTACCGTAAAATTTGGCTCTCTGGGTTCGAAAGTTTTTAGAAATTTGTCAAATTTTGTTTCTACACTTAAATGTTACTGATACTGTACATATAGAAGGATAGAAGGTGCTAAAAAGTCGTCAATAATTTCCGCAAACAGTAAATAAATAACACGTAAATGAATCCCAGATCGCGTTTTTAAGAAAATACTTTGAAGCCTGTAACTTACCTACAAAAACTATACCATCCATAAAATACAAAATGCAATTATAAATTACGTTCCCAACTTACTCAGCTTAAAAGCTTAAAGTTATTTTAGCCCAGTTTACAGTGCAGGCATGCGATAAGCTTTTGTTTGCTGCATTATCGTGTAAACGAACTTTAATCTGTAATGGGCGCTCCACATTCACACGAGACATTCACGCGAGAATCTCCGGA
>CAJQZM010031203.1:28421-41249 GCA_907164665.1 Colias nastes | reverse complement strand
CTTTATTGGACGGATAAGTTTTATCCAAGCATTGAAAAATCAGCCCTAAATAACATTATTTTATTATATTTTTATTATCTCTATATTATGTATAAAAAAAAATACGTGTCACTTTGTTTGTCCGCGATAGACTCCTGACTAATGAAACGATTTAAAATAAAATTTGATTGTGTTAAAATAACAAAATTGCGAAAGTAAGTATGAAACTAATATGAACATTTCCAAAAAAAAGGCCCCTGGGTAGTTACAGCCCAGGGCCCCAAGAGTTCACGGTCCGGCCCTGTATGACTTTCTTCATATTTTAATTAAACGAACGAGCAAACGAATTATGAAGTTGTTAACTGCGAATAATAAAATTTTCGCCAGCGGCCGCCATCTCCACACATAAACACAGCGCTTGCAGCGCCTCTACCAATGATTAATGTGATGATGTTACGATATGATGTTGTGGCCAATAGACAATTAACCATTTCATGAAATGCGACCATTTCGTGTAATGATTAATCATTTCATGAAATGAGCAAATCTACGATATGGCCACGGCATATAATATATTAAATAACCAAATAGTTTCAATAAATAAGATTTAATTTCTACATATAAGTTGAAAATCAGCATGCAAACATCCTTTTACATGTTAGCAAAAGTTATTGAAGTAGGTATGCGATTTTTCATCAATTTGTTTTTCGAAAACTACAGATTTTTTTTTTCAAATTATCGCCTATTTTTTTTATCGGGGTTTGGGGGCCCTTTTAACCTCGGGGCCCTGGGCTGCAGCCCATAAAGCCCATGGGTAGATCCGGCCCTGTATATATATATAAGTAAATAGTATAATATGAGTATCTTGTATTATAGTAGATATAGTACGCATATATTATGTAGCATTTTTGCATGAATGTAGTAGCTGTTATTCCATATTTATGTAATGGATGTATATATTAAAATGTATGTAAGATATTATTTAAAACTTTACTATTTTATAAATTTGTAGCCCCTATCGCTGCAAACGTCAGTTGCGATATGGGAACCACTGAAAATCAGTGCTGCGGCTATTAAGCCACAGATTTGCTGAGTGGTATCCCTTTCCAGCACACATACTATAGTCAACCACATAATATTATAATACCTATGTTTTTTTTATACTTGTACAAACGTGACCATACATACCTACTTCTTTTATAAATTGTAATTTTTATTTAATTGTTTTTGTTCATTGTAAGTTACTTTGTTGTTTTTGCTTTGTATTTTTGTGTGTTGGAATAAATGTATTTTCTTTCTTTCTTCTATTTTATTATAAGAAATATACCCCACAGATACCTTCGCTTTTTAAGCTACATAATAACTCAATTCTCACTTTCAAACCCATAAATAGACTTATAAATTACAAAGAAAATTCCTTGCTAAAACTGAATCGCCATGAATAAATTTCCTAATATTATGGACGTTATAAGGAAGTTATTTGAATATTTTTATCTCGTGATAAGTCAGCTTTTTGGATCGGACTGAATGGAATTTAAAGCTGTGAAGTGAATAATTTTATTAACTATCTACTTATATATACATTTTTTTTTATTTATACCTATATATTTATTATATTCGTGCTACTGGTACCTATTTATTTTGTTATCTATACTCATTTTATAAATCTGAAGTTCGTTTGTTCGTTAAACGAATCTCAGGAACCACGGGTCCAACTTGACAATTTTTTAACTAGGCTATTTATCAAGGAAGGCTATCATAAGCCAGTAGAAGCAGAGCAATAAGCAGAGTTATTTCTTAAATATTCGGTTATATCGTAAATGATCATAGCTGTTACCTATATACACAAAAATCTGTAACTTAATAATTGAGATACTTGACTACGATTTATGTAATGACATGCCATAATGAATTATTTAAGAAACTGTAAATAGATATCTAATCCCTTCGTTTATATTGATGACGCTGTGAGGATTTGCTCGTGGCATCTTTACAGAGCTTAGTGAAAATTGTTAATTCAAACAATGGTATTTATAAAATTATAATATTTCTATTGCTTGACAAAATAACGTTCAGTTTATTATTGAAAGTCTACTTCATATTTTTTATTCAACTAGCTGTTCGCCCCGTCTTCGCCCCGGTTGTAATTTTAAAAATATCCTTAGTCTTTCCCCTGGTTCTAAGCTACCTCTTCACTAATTTTCCATGACATTGGTTCTGCCGTTCTTGAGTTATAAAAAGTGTAACTAACGCGTTCTATA
This sequence comes from Colias nastes, assembly GCA_907164665.1. NCBI lineage: Eukaryota > Metazoa > Arthropoda > Insecta > Lepidoptera > Pieridae > Colias > Colias nastes. The sequence continues at coordinate 39,009 of CAJQZM010031203.1, read as the reverse complement.
GATTTCTTCTTCTATTGATTCATTTTTAAGTAAGTTTAGGTTTGGTCCAAGTTTGGTCAGATTTAGAGCACAGCAATGCACAGATAGCATAGACCGATATGACGTATGATACACGACACATAACTCACGCCATACGACAAATCACATATTGCACACGATGCTTTCTTACAATTCTAAAGGAATTACTCTATTAAGTGTAACAATTACCTCGCCTTCGCTTCTTTCGCTAGCTAATCCTGCAGTTCATGTCCGCTATTGGCATTGCAGAAAGAAGCCGAAATGCCGTCAAACTTCACTTTTGCTGTTGGCTTGCAGTTGGCTTATAATTTACATGCAAAGCTGAGTTACTGCTACTACAGAGATGAGTTTTGATACTTTTAGAGTATTTTTTCCGTTCCAGTCTCTAGAACTCTTTATTTTTTATGGAAGCGAATAAACGTAACATTAAACTTAAGAACACAGCTAAATAACGAACAAAAATCACATAGAAACAATGTACTACGAACGATAAAATCTGTTAAGGATATTTTTCATCTCAAAACATTTGTACGAACTTAAAGTGGGTCGTTCAGTTAAATATACCGCTATTATTCATGTTTATAGCATGTTGAATTATTTTTATCGTGTAATGGCCCATTCTAGAATACTACCTCTTGAACATTTAGTACGAATCATTAACTTCGTAATTGGTATGTGCAGCCAACATGGGTGCGGTAATGTTAGTCATTTTTTTCATTTTTTTGGGCTACACATGTCACTATTCTTGGAGGCTTTGCATAAAGAAGTAGACCCAAATTACTAAAGAAATGGAGCACTAACAAAGCTCCTGAACTGACAAATATGTTTGTGTAAGGTTGACAGACAAATATATCAAAAAAAATAATATTTAGTTTAAGAGCATTTACTGAAATTATTTACTGCCCTGCCTAATGATTTGAAATGGGGTTAGGATAGACGAATGTATGTGTGTAACTCTATCATACAAAAACGACAAGTCAGATGTTAATTATTAAAGAGTTTAGCATAAAGATAAATAACACATAGACTACATTTTATACTAGTAAACATGTACTTTAAACATCATAAGAACTACCTATAGACTACAAAATAATCGTGAATAGATTCATATGCAAGTATACATTATTTTAAAATACGTGACCAAGAAAATAAGTGGTCAAGAAGCTTAAGTCTTAAAATAACCCATAAACGTTAGCAATACACTAGCCAAACTAATTCACATTAATTTATGTTCGCAAAACATTTGGCAAGGCGCAATGTTAACCTACACTTGGCTGGCGATATTATTTGTCTTGTCCGCTCTGAACTTGAGAACCTATGATTTGGGTGGTTTAATATTAACATTTAGTGTACGTGATAGTCGTATTATAATGATACTAGCTTACCACCCGCGGCTTCGCCCGCTTTGTCTAAATCTTAATAAATTATATTTTCAAACCTTCCTCTTGAATTACTCTATCTATTAAAAAAAACCGCATCAAAATCCATTACGTAGTTTTAAAGCTTTAAGCATACAAAGGGACATAGAGACAGAGAAAGCGACTTTGTTTTATACTATGTAGTGACGGTTAAAATACTATACAAGTACTACCTACATGTCTTAACGTTAAAAATAAAGTGTTAAAAATTGTTTATAAACCTATGCAATAAGAGTGTTTTTTACGTACCTACTCGTTAGACTGTATAAAATGCTACAAGAATATTTATTTATTTTACTCTTATTTTAGGTAAGTATGTTATTTAGAAAATTTTCTAGAACATTTCCTTTTATAAGACTCTTCAAGTAGGTAGGTATATGCTTTGTTTCGGATCATTGTTATGATATTACATACTTAAGAAATCTTTATCTTCCAATAACATTTTTACACTACGTTTATTTTAAGGTACCTTCATTACACAATTTTAGATCAGATCACTACAATTGTACTTATTAAATAGGTAATCATTTAAAAACCAACTCAACTGCAATTAAATTAAGACTGAAAATTCATCCGTGATAATCCAAAACCGCGAATCCAAAACGTAGAGTGTAGATTTACGATCCCCGCCCTAAGCTACAAATCAACGTCCGAAATGGGAATTCAACTCCATACATATACTTTTTTGCCACGTAATCAACGGATTGTGCAATGCTGCTATAATTCTCAATTTGCGGCCATATTTTCAATTTCAAAGCGATGTGAAAGTTGACGTGTTACGTTTTTGTTAGGGTTCCGTAGCCAAAATGGCAAAAACGGAACCCTTATAGTTTCGTCATGTCCGTCTGTCCGTCTGTCCGTCTGTCCGTCTGTCACAGCCGATTTACTCGGAAACTATAAGTACTACAGTGATGAAATTTGATGGGAATATGTGTTGTATGAACCGCTACAAAAATATGACACTAAATAGTAAAAAAAAGAATTGGGGGTGGGGCCCCCCATACATGTAACTGAGGGATGAAATTTTTTTTTTCGATGTACATACCCGTGTGGGGTATCAATGGAAAGGTCTTTTAAAATGATATAAAGTTTTCTAAAAAACATTTTTCTTAAAGTGAACGGTTTTTGAGATATCAGCTCTCAAAGTCGTAAAAAGTATGTCCCCCCCCCTCTATTTTTATAACTACGGGGTATAAAATTCTAAAAAAAATAGAGGTGATGCATGCTAATTAACTCTTTCAACGATTTTTGGTTTGATCAAAGTATCTCTTATAGTTTTTGAGATAGGTTGATTTAACTGTAATTTATTATATTTGCTGCTACGGAACCCTTTGTGCGCGAGCCCGACTCGCACTTGGCCGGTTTTATTCTTGGCTTTTTGTGTCGAACTTTGTAGTTGTAGTCGTATGAAAATGCTCGTAATTCGATTAATAGTTATGAGTTATGACTAATAGTTTGAGATAAGGAGAAATGTATGCTATACATTTTTGTATAACTAATTATATTATGTATTGTTTGGAATTTAAAAGGTCGATATAACTTTATTGGCTGCAACAGAGGGGCAAATGTTTAACTATGTGCTGGATTTATCCTATAAAATATATATTTATATAAAAATGTAAAGTTTTAAATTGTACTGTACTATTGTAATTGTCCTTAAACATTTATTTATATACGCCTCTTAACTTTTATATATCTACTAGATTTCCGCCCGCGGCTTCGCCCGCGTTTTCAAAGGAAAACCCGCATAATTCCCGTTCCCGTGGGATTTCCGGGATAAAACCTATCCTATGTGTTAATCCAAATTACCCTCTATATGTGTACTCAATTTCATTGTAATCGGTTCAGTAGTATTTGCGTGAAAGAGTAACAAACACACACACACACACACACACACACATCCTCACAAACTTTCGCATTTATAATATTAGTAGGATAGGATAGGATAGGATTTGCAAGCTCTCATAGTGCAAAATCTTCTCATTTAGTTAAGCTGCTTAAAAATACAAAGAAAAGCATTTATAAACTGCAATTATAATGCAGTTAAAAAGAAATAATAAGTGAATAGAAGCTACTCAGCCGCTAATCGGTTTTAAAGACGCCTTGCTGGCGCCTGCTTCACTCTGATAATTTCCTTAATGTAAATACGTAGTTTCCAAGGATTTTGGCTTAACTTTTATAACCTTTTAAGATTAAAATGCAATGAACGGAAAAAAGGTGCATAACGTAATAAACATTGAGTTACGATGAACTTTTAATTAAATGTTTTTATGAGTTAAATTAGTTAGTTTAAATTTAATTTTAATTCATAATATAACAGCTATTGTATATTTTATAAGAACGGCAGGACCCGCTTATAAGTTTCCGCTTCATGAAATGATTCAACAAATAAACAAAATTCTACAATCATTATTTATAAATATAATAAAATAAAATACATAAAATTGAGGCCTTTAAAGTATCACATAATCTGTACCATTACTAGTTATTCAAATGTTAATATTAAAAGAAATCCTTAGTATTTATTCAATTTATCAAAATCGACTTATAGACTACAGGCCCATGTTGAAAAAATTATGGGTCATTTGAACCACCAGGTGACCTATCTAGAACGATATAAGAGCATAAAATAATAAGATTCAGCACTATGCCGTCACTTGTGAGCTGTCCACCTGAGTGTAGATGAGAATTCGAAAGTACAGGTAGAGATTTTTTCCCTTGTTTCCATTATTTTGTACGGCGTTGCGGAATAATGGATTAAAAGCAGTATAGAAATAGCATGACACAGATGCCGTAGGCATCGTCCTGTTTGGGACCAATCAAATGCACGGAATGCGTTTTGGTGCGTTGGTGACGTATCTACCTCTAGTTTGTATAAATAATATCATTGACCTGGTGGTTCAAATGAATCATAATTTTTTCAACATGGGCCTGTAGTCTATTACTTCACCTTCACAAAACAGTAATATCCTAGTATTCAGTGAAATAAACAGGTTTTTTTATTTTCCGAGACAAAAGGCGAACGTTAAAGCGATCTCTAGAGAATGATCGTTAGTAACAATACTGAATGGATTCCGGTCGTGTTGTTCTGTGATAAGTAAGTAGCTGCGTGCCGTATGCAGTATAGTTTGATCTTTTTTAAACCAGTTGTGCCCCGCGGTTTTACCCGCATTATTCCGCTCCTGTTGGTCTTAGCGTGATGATATATAGCTTATAGCCTTCCTCGATAAATGGGCTATCTAAACACCGAAAGAATTTATCAACCCGGACCCGTGGTCCTGAGATTGCCGCATTTGGCTTTGACATTTTCGCACACTTGATATTTTTATTTAAATCATGCAATAATTATAACTAGCTTAAAATTAACTATTACAATTAAAAATCATATTATTTATCTGCAAGAAATATTATGGTCACGTCAATTTAACATTTTATTTCTTTTATTTACACTAAAACATAAAATGTGTTTTTAGCCTTAATTTTAATAACATTTAAAAACTGGGAACATAAAAAAACAGAGAACCTTGGCTTTCAGGTAAACAACACTTCATTACAGATCTTAATCCAACTTTTTCCTCTTGTTTAATTCATTACCCCAATTTGTTAGTAAAGCACTCAAATTTTTTTAATTATTTTCATACTTAGATTACAGAATTTTTGTCTGAGTATAAGAATTTATTATTTTGAAACGCTGTTTGTTCTAAAAAATGACTTGTGGGAAAATTCTATTGAATTGTTATCTACAAGTCATACCTTTTTTTTTTTAAGTGGGGAAATCTTCCAAAGATACCCACGGCTCCTTCCCCGGGAAAGGAGCCGAGAGTTATGTCGGATTCTTACCGACTAAAACCCCACTGTGTTCCGTCGAGCCGCTTTAATGATGGGGCCGCGGGTATTGTTTGGAATTCTTCCGCGACCATCTACAAGTCATACCTGTTAGATAATTATGAATGTTAAAAAAATATTAAACTAGAAATAAATTTTACTATTTAACTATCAATTTTGAGAATTTGAGATTGTTTCTAGTAACTATGATGTATCTAAAATTATTTTATATTCTGCTTAGATCATTTTCAATTCTTGAGTTAAAATGAGAGAAACTAGTTCTCTTATAATATAAATTTGAGGCGTTAGTTTTATGTTAGCCCAGATTTTCACATTTTCAGAATGTTAATCAAAACCTTCAACAAAATAATAATTTACTATTTACACATTTCTTCTTTATATTATAAGATATTAGCGTTATATTGATTTATTAAAAAGAACGTTTAGATTTGATTTCAAATTGCATAATACAAACAGACATTTTGTTGCATATTACCTATACAGGGTGTCCCACTATCGGTAGGTATACTAAGCGCGAAGAAACTTGTAGTCTTCCATACACTGATCACGTTAAAAATACTTAAACAACAAAATTACGCCAAAATTTTTTTGCTAAATTTTTCCTTTAAAGTCATGTTTTCTTCTCTAGCTTCGCGCAGCCGGCATATAACGCTTCGCTAATGTGAGCATTTTGTCTATGAAAACATAATCTTAAACGATAGCTCACGTGCGGGTGGCAAATGCAAAACTATAACCTCCATTGAGCTTAGAATACCGACCGTGGGACACCCTGTATAGATTAGATTAAATAAAGATAATATATTTTTATTTAAGTTTGATCCAAACGAGTAAAGTAAGATCTGAAAAAAAAATCCTGATTTAATTTTAAACACTTGAAAAGAAAGTTTCCTCGCACAAAATTGTCAAGTAAAAACAGTTTTAACTCACTTAAAAGTTATTTGTTTGGAAATGAATTACTCACTCCGCTAATGGAGGATTTTCCTACTAATTTAAATATCTCATTTGAATTCTAATTGTCTTTTGTTGCAGATGTTGAATTGTTTATTTTGGAGACAATATAAAACTGGTAATGAGATAATTATTAAGAAGTTAGATTTATGATAGTTAATAAGTCGATAATTACGTATTAAAGTAAACTTGATAATAAAGAATTGTTATGAAAATTAAAAACTAGCTTTTTCTCGCGGATTCGCTTGCTCACGTCATCGTGCGACAAATTACTTACACTATTATCTTCCATTGCAGTTTTATTTTTAGAAGTACCAAATATAACAAAATAATAAGGTTTAGATGACTAGCTTTAAAACTATAATTATTTGTGTAGATATAAAATAATGTTATGAATTGTTAATAAATAAGTATAATAATTAATAATAAATAATTACCATAAGTAAACAAACACATACATTTCCGCATTCTGTCTTAGCTTAGTGACCTTTTGAAGATGCTAAAAAACACTAGCGGTCCGCCCCGGCTTCGCCCGTGGTACATATTTCGCAATAAAAGGTAGCCTATGTTCTTTCTCAGGGTCTAAAGATTATCTGTGCCAAATTTTATCAAAATCGGTCCAGTAGTTTATGCGTGAAAACCATACATACATACATACAAACCTTTCCTCTTTATAATATTATTATTAGTATATTAGTATTAGTATTAGTATATTAGTATTAGTATTAGTATTAGTACCTCTAGTATTAGTATAGATAATTATCTTCCGCATATAAACGTAAAATTTGTTTATTAAATTATTCAAAGCAACATCGTTTTCTCTATATATTTTACTAGCTTTTCGCCCGCGGTTTTGCCCGCTTTGTCTAAAACCTAATAAATTATATACTAAAACTTTCCTCTTGAATCACTCTATCTATTAAAAAAACTGCATAAAAATCCGTTGCTTAGTTTTAAAGATTTAAGCATACATATGGACATAGGGACAGAGAAAACGTTTTATACTATGTAGTGATGCAATTGGCATTTCTCAATGTGCATCCTTATGACTGGCTCGAACTGGTTTTGGTGGCACTCATTTACAAGTCACCGATTGGGTCATTTGAAGATTCATTGCTGTGGAAAAATTCTTATGCTTTTTTGTGGTTTATGCCATAGATACTGCTTTCCGAATCTTTGGTAAATGTTAAAAGATGTTATGACGATTCAAAAGTGCTTTTATAAGAAGTGCATTTGAATAAATAAATGTTTGAGTTTGAATTTTGTGTGAAGTATGTGATATAAAAAAAAAAATTATATTTATTTGCCAAAAGAAGATTAGTTCATATTAGTTATATTAAGTTTATATTAGTTCATCATATACACGACACGTTCCAGTTTAGAACATAATAGTTTCTTACATATTTAATTACATCATATCCTCAATCTAACTGTTGTTGTGTTGTTGCTAAAAATCTTTCTTCAATATAGTTTAAATTATGAAGCTAACATTTATGTTCATACATATTGGCAATGCTTTCAAATACCCAAGTTAAAGAACAGACATCTTTTCTTTAATGATTGTATTGTAGCTGCCAGTGTTCAAAAAACATATTGGTTTTATTATATCCCTTACGCAGGCAGATTTGAATTAACCAACAGGGACTTAATTTTTACCCGAACACCCTAGAAGGGTTGAATATGTAAGCGTGTAGTTATCAACTTACGAGGGAAGATTAATAAGCAAACATTTTACTTTCAACTTTAAATTTTATTTTTCTAATTATAGAAAAAAGTTTCTCTGTGTTCAGTTTAGGCATATTTAGATAAAACTGAGATGCAGAACTGATGAGAATCTTACCTGTATAGTCTATAACCTTTATTAACAATGGCTATAGTTTACATTCGTAAATAATGAATAGGTACTTTTCAAAATAGCTGTGTTTTACCTGAAAATAAAACACATATTAAATACTTACCTATATTTGAAGCTTACTTATTGAGAGAAGGCACCTAGCTTTTTCCGCCTATTTTTCCCTCTCTTTCCGTTGTATGTATGCTATCTCTCTCGCACACCTCCCCTCCAGGTGGCGGGGCGCACGATAATGTGCGGGCGCTGGATGTTTTTCATTGAGTCGAAATCCACAACAGGTGGACGTTAAGTGTAAGCTTCAAATATAGGTAAGTATTTAATATGTGTTTTATTTTCAGGTAAAACACAGCTATTAAACACTTGACCGTAATTTGAAGCTTACTTATTGAGACCTGTTTGTTACCCACCTGGTGTACAATATATGGACGCCAATGTGAATTTGAATACATAAGTAATTACTTATTTCTTTATTTGAAAGAGTAAGGTGTGCAGATAGTATACCTACCAATAAATCACACAAATTTTTATATTATATAATATATTAACAATCCCAGATGAAAAGTTAATCAAATAAGAACCAAAAAGTTAATCATAATGATTAAAAGTATTAGAACTTATGAGATTGGTTCAAGTGTACCTTAGTTAAACTTTTGGGCTTGAAAAGTTAAAGTTACTACAATTTCCACTTTAGCGTAAATCTGCGAAAGCGCCAGTAACGACTTTCAATTACGCATTTAGATGTTACTTACAAAATGAAGCAACAGCTGATCCCGACGAGGCAAAAATACCTCAAACTCAAACCTTTATTTATTCAATTAGAACTCTGTAGAAGCACAATTGAATCATCTTAACATAGAATTACCACCTGTCTCAACTCACACAGTTTTAACCCAACCACTTTCTACAAGCGGACAAGAAGAGACCTTGGTCCTTACTTTTGGGGTCAGAAATAAATTTAAAAGGTCGCCCCTTGAATAAGGCAATAAAATATCAAAACAGGTAAACGGTTTTAATTATAATACAGATTTTTAACGTCCAACCAAACCGTGCGGTATCTATTAATGTTTAGAGCCAACGCCACCAATCATAATCTAAACATGGCTAGTACTTTCAGTACAATGCATGAATTATTTATTTAAACTCTGTACTGGAAACAAATATACTGAACTCAAGAGACTAAAATGATAAGGAGCTTATCTGTGTCCCAAAACTGCAATTACTACAGCCAAGCACGTTACTTTTAATCAATTCGGTTTTAAGATATAATTATGATTTACATCAGAACTTATATAAGTACCGAAAGTCTCGGGACTACATAACGTGACTTATTTATAATAATAGTGTTTGTGCATAACACTAGGCAGTCAACAGCTATATGAACGTCAGATAGGAAAAGAGCCAAATTTATCCAGTCAGTAACAAAGGATTTTAACTATAGGTACTTATTCTAATTCAACCAACTACTACTAGCTACTCCGTATGTCTTTTGGGTAGACGGAGGCAAATAGGATTTTTATTCCGACTATATCATTTGATATTTTGAAAATGTACTCCACATTTTCATACCGTCAGAGTCATTTTGCAGATTATAGTGGTGCAGCACTGAACACTGTCTATTAGGTGGCTGGTGCTGCTGACCGGACCTTCAGTTCCGCTTTCCAGAATACCTTCACCCTTCTAGGTGCTACTACTACTGAAATAGCGGTACTCTATCGCGTCGTTCAGGTCTCTAACTGACTAGGATTTCTCATATTATCGTAACAACCCTCGCTCGTTCTAACGAGAACAAATTATCGCCAAGGAATTCTGCTGCAGGATAATGGCAAGAGAGATTATAAGCTTAACTATGCATTATTATGTTCAGGAATATGGTGGATTTTGAATACTATCGTCGTCTGAAAGTATCTCCTTTCGATTAACTTCACTAAGGATGCAGATCTGATCCCATCTTTGTTCCGTAGGAATGCTACGACAGTCTAAACGTTACACTGGACAAAGAAAATTGCCCTAAATATAGTCGGTTGTTCCAACATCCGTAATATGGCTAGCCTACCTTAGTTATCCCTTGATTGTAACTGCTACCAATGGAGGCATTGCTCTTGTGTTGTCCACAGTTGTGCGAGTGCAAAAATGAAGAACTGAGCTCGTGGGGAGCTATGTCGAATGAATCTGTGTTAAGATTATGACAGTATACTGTATAGGACAGTTAGCTGTGGATGCGAAGACAGGACATTACTTTATTCATCCGTAACCTCGAGAGGCAGCCACGGACAGCGATATAGCAAGAACTAAACTAGCAAAGTTTAGTTCGCTTACCAGACTTTGTCATGTTTTAAATGCAGTATATCCTCTGTATAGCATTGCATTTATGACTATTGATAAACTTAATTCACCCGTAAACACGAGAAGCAGGCACGGATAGCGATATAGCAAGAACTAAACCAGCAAAGTTTAGTTCGCTTACCAGACTTATATTTTAAAAGCCGTATAGTCTGTACTGCATTTC
>CAJQZM010031203.1:0-27236 GCA_907164665.1 Colias nastes | reverse complement strand
CACCATTTCTCCGTGAGGGACGGTTGTAATCAAAGCCCCGCGAGGGCCGATATATATTTGCACCATTTCCCTGCGAGCGACGGCTGCGCGAGGGATGTTTGTAATTAGAAATAAGTAGGGCCTGCCAAAAATGATTAAGAGACACCCTGCGAGGGTAGGTTTGACCTGGCTAACCCCTGCGAGGAGTAGTGGTCACATTTATGTATTCTGCTTCGAGCAAGAATACACCTTAGTGCTAATATAAAATTAGCAGTAAATAATCATTTAAATAATATAGCAATTAACAAGGTCCTTTAACTTATTTTCCAATGTTAGCGACAACTGTCCAGGATGAAATAAGAATTGATTTGACAATGCTAATTAATTATTATGTTTATATACAAAAGGACTAACTATTTAATAAATTCATAATTCAAATCAATTCACTAAATTTTAAAATGAACTTCGATTCATATTTATTTTTGTTCATGCAATCGATGTAACATTTAGTTGCTTTATATCCGTTAACATCCTTACGAACGCAACCATACCGTCGTAGGACGTTATATTTAATTGCACAAAATAATCTCCACTCACCCGCAATTTTTTACTTTTTGTCAAGGTGTACAAGTTTATAATATTAATCTAAAACGTTAGAAGAGAATTGTAAATCCTTTGAAATAAATGTATCTAAATGTAAAATCGCATATATGTAGCATTTTTGCATGAATGTAGTATCTGTTATTCCATATTTATGTAATGGATGTATATATTAAAATGTATGTAAGATATTATTTAAAACTTTATTATTTTATAAATTTGTAGCCCCTATCGCTGCAAACGTCAGTTGCGATATGGGAACCACTGAAAATCAGTGCTGCGGCTATTAAGCCACAGATTTGCTGAGTGGTATCCCTGTCCAGCACACATACTATAGTCAACCACATAATATAATACCTATGTTTTTTTTTATACTTGTACAAACGTGACCATAATATATACCTACTTACTTCTTTTATAAATTGTAATTTTTATTTAATTGTTTTTGTTCATTGTAAGTTATTTTGTTGTTTTTGCCTTGTATTTTGTGTGCTGGATTAAATGTATTTTCTTTCTTTTCTTTCTTCTTTCTTTCTTTCTAAATCTAATTTCTATTAAGGTATCTCGATAATTATTATACGATAAGCCTTTCAGCACAAGTTCAGTAAGCCAAAGAATTTAATTGTAAAATTTTGGTACTTACTCGTTTTAACAAAAAAATTGCATCATTTGAAACATAGGAAACGTAATTTTCAATCAAATTAGCCGTGTGTAATATGTCTATTTTCACATAAATACGGATCAGAATAATACTCATAAAAGGACACGTATAGACTACGGATAGTTTTGAATGTGTGGTTTTCATGGTACGGTACATTCATGGTACGTATCTACTATACATGAGCGAATTCCATCATTATTCAGTTGAGCGGCTAACTCCCGTACGATTTATAAAATAATATCACAACATGTTCCGACATGTCGTGACTTCTTGGAGCTGACTCATCTCGTTCGATAATTTTTAGTAATAAACTATGATAGGAATTCCGAACCGTTCCTAGCGATAACGACAATGTAATAAAGTCGTAGCAATGGATTGTATGCCTGTAAAGCTTTGAGTTGCCTCATAGGCGTTGGCTCATATCCATACTAAGTATTAATTGTAATTTTTCCACGAAAAATTCACTTGCAACCTTGTAATAAAAACACATTATTAAAAATGAAATAAAATATTAAAAATATCTATATACAAGAGAGGGTATTTGATATATCTAGTAATATCAAATAATCACAAAAGTAATATTAACGATTCGAGTAAAGCCGAACGGTAACACCGTTAAAATAGCTTTACTCACAGTATTAAAAATTCAAATATTAATTAGTACATATTGCATAATGAAATATTTCAAAAGAAAAGTTACTATTTCAAGTAAAATGTAACGGTTGTATCGTTAATTTTAAATATCTTTATTCATGCTATTAAGTATTTAAGCATATTGAAAAATAAACTATTGCTGAAGGATTCATTAAAAACCTCAGCATTTTAAATAAAGTCCAACGATTATACCGTTGACTTAAAAGATTTTTACTCATTTTTAAGTAAAATATCATTAGAATAGATGTAAAAATAACTCACTGTACCGATCCGACGGGATACACCTTTTAACACTTTTAGCACTTGCTATAAGCAATACTTAATACTTAATAGCACCAAGGTTGTAGTCTTGTAGACAACCTTCTCGCGGCGGAAGCTAGACGCCAATGAAAAACATCCAGCGCCCGCACATTATCGTGCGCCCCGCCACCTGGAGGGGAGGTGTGCGAGAGAGATAGCATACATACAACGGAAAGAGAGGGAAAAATAGGCGGAAAAAGCTAGGTGCCTTCTCTCAATAAGTAAGCTTCAAATTACGGTCAAGTGTTTAATATACAAATAAATATTGCATAATATTACACACAAATATATATTTATACTTGTATTTGATTCTAAGTAAGTATTCAACATTAAGAAATTAAAGACTTTTAACATATTTAAATGAATATTTTAAAATCCGTCAAAAAGTCTTAAATTCCCAATATTTTTTGATCAGAAACGATTTCAAACCTCAGCAACTGCTCCTTTTATCTAGCTTTCTTGCCAAGCTGTTTCTAAACGAAACAAAAACGGAGTTTAAACAAGTCTTTAACTTACAAAGTTGGTTAATTATCCAGTTTACCGCAAACCGCTCAATGGAATACAGGAAACTTTTACTGAAGATTTCTTATTTATTCTTGCTTTGATTGTTAAGTATTGTTCTAGTTAATGGGAAGATTTTAAAAGTTAGGCGTATGCCGTATATCTTGCATTAACTCTTAACTAATATTGTAAATGCGAAAGTAATAATGTCTGTGTTATATTTCATACTAGCTTACCGCCCGCGGCTTCGCCCGCTTTGTCTAAAACCTAATAAATTATATACTTAAACCTTCCTCTTGAATTACTCTATCTATTAAAAAAAACCGCATCAAAATCCGTTGCGTAGTTTTAAAGATTTAAGCATACAAAGGGACATAGGGATATAGGGACAGAGAAAGCGACTTTGTTTTATACTATGTAGTCAAGAAGATTTAAAACGTACGTAGTACATATTATTACAGTGTCTCTTATATATTCCAACACCTAAATAATAATATTATAATTGCGAAAGTAACTCCAACTGTCTGCCTATCCGTCTCTTCTTCATGCATAAATTACTAAACTGATTTAGTTGAAGCGAATAGTTTGAGACCTGAAAAGACATATATTATATATTCGTGTTAGTTACCCCACTTATAACTCAACGGATGCCTATGCTTGGACTAGGATAATCACTTTAAAATATTGGAAAACTTCCAAAAAATTGTGTAGCTGGGCGCAGCCGGGACGAACATTTAGCAGTTATAGACAGGATATTGTTTATTTAAACTTACAATAATATGTTAAAAAGTTATAGGAAAACTAGAAAAAAAAAATGACAATTTGAAAAATGCTAAGGAAGTACAAAATTATAATTTTAATTAAATAATACACGTTCAGAGTCGTTTAGAATAATTATTTTTTAACAAAAAACTAAATCGCTTTCAAATATTCAGTACTGGATGAAATTTAAGCGAAACTGGCTTTCAATTAAAATCATCAAAATCGGCTCACCCAGTCGGAAGTTCTGAGGTAACAAACCCAAAAAAAGAAGTCTTATAGAACACCTCTTCCTTTTTTGAAATCGGTTGAATAAGTGTGAAAAGCAATAAGTGCATTCAACACCGTAGAATCGACAAAAGGAAATCTTATTAAGAGTTCGTAGAGCCGGTGTTAATACATTTTGATGAGCTTTCGAAATTTTCAAGCAACTTTCTGTAGCTAGTGAGAATTTTATCGACCTTTTGAATATTTTATTCATAACTTGTGTATTGGATTAAATATTACAGTTTAAATACATGTATTGAACTGTGGTTGGTATTCAAACTTATATATGTGTGAAAAGAGCATTCTACTGATTTATTTATATATTACTTCTTAGTTTAATCTGTGCAATTATTTTATTATTCACTAGTTTTCCGCCCGCGGCTACACCCGCTTTGTCTAAAACCTAATAAATGATATACTAAAACCTTCCTCTTGAATCACTCTAATTATTTAAAAAAACCGCATCAAAATCCGTTGCGTAGTTTTAAAGATTTAAGCCTACATAGGGACAGAGAACGGCTTTGTTTCATACTATGTAGTGATTTATAAAAGTTACTATTAATTTATTAAGACGTCAAAATAAAATAAGAAAATATAAGAACTGAAACTGGAAAAGGTGAAACGGTGAATGAGTAAAATTGTCACGTTCTGAATAACGTAATTAAGTTTAAGCTTATTTTTACGTTTTATTTGATAAAATTTAGACAGTCAATTTCAAGTAAATTTCTTAATTCAATTTATTGGCAAACGCTACATTTATAATCGACTAGCTTTCCGCCCGCGGCTTCGCCCGCTTTGTCTAAAACCTAATAAATTATATACTAAAATCTTCCTCTTGAATCACTCTATCTATTAAAAAAACTGCATCAAAATCCGTTGCTTAGTTTTAAAGATTTAAGCATACATAGGGACATAGGGACAGAAAAAGCGACTTTGTTTTATACTATGTAGTGGAGTACAACATGGGCGATTCACAAAAGGAATCTTGTATTTTAATATAGTTGGAAAAGTTTGTCGTATTGTCCCCCAACACAACATGTTTATTTAAAATACATTTAAAGCTATGAAATCTATACAACAAATTATAACAACATAATACAGCGTGATAATATATTGGAATGAAATTCGAACTATTCGCAGAATTTATTCAAGCTTAAAAACTTCCTAGTATCCTTTACAATTTGCTATATTTTTATCCTGTAATCTCAGCAACAATATCTAGACATCATATACTTAAAAACATCTTCATCTTCTTTTGCAAATATACACTCATTTTATAGGTACCTACCATTACTCTCCACTTATCCAAAGGTCATGCACTTAATGCATGTATTCAGTAGAGTACACATGTACTCAATACAATACATGATGACAAATTGACATTACACGACATCTTAGACATTACGTCACAAATTACAGCCACAGCCAATTCATCAGAGGGCTGTGGGCGGTTAGACGGATTTCGGGTTTCCTGATTAACAGTTCAGTTGTAACAATCGATCATGGAGTAAATAGTTCTCACTTTCCTTTAACTATGTGTTTGCAACATTTTTAATTTCTCCGTTATTATTAGTAGGCGAGAGCTTGATAGATTTCTTACTCGATAAATGGGCATCGCAGAAATATGTTTTTATTCGAATCAATAGTTTCTGAGATAAGTGCGTTCCATACAAACGAACCCCTTAGTAGCTTTATAAAATTAATATAGATCACAATATTATACCATAATTGTTAAACGTATGGTTTAATGCAATAATTAAAATGTATTTAAAGTTCAGTTCTGCTGATATGCAGAATTTATTGTAAAATATGCAATAAATATACACCGTCTCTCTATTTACATGATGTATGATTTTATTTCTGCTTCCTTGATCAAAATATTGTCGATACACGTCATATAACATTATAGTGCAAGTGTTTTAGCTTTTTACGATTTTTTTAGGGATCATAAATTCCGGAGTTTGAAAGGTAAATGATTTGGAATCACAAAGATATAAAAGACCCTACTGTTTATTTTTATAGATAGGTATGGCTTGTGAAAAATGAAATAAACTGACAGGTGTTAATAACATAAATATAACGAAAATTATCTATTTCATCTCATCGAACTTTAGATTTTTTGACATGTCGGTTTCTTCACGATGTTTTCCTTCACCGTTCGAGCATGGTGATGTTACAACGTGCGCAGATAAATTGAAAAATCAATTTATTCCCTACACGCTCGCTCGGCCTTGAACCCCCAACTTATTTGAAGTTCAAAGTGGCTCAATGGTGAGGCCATTGAGCCACACTTATAACAAAATAAAATAAGTATAAAAATAAAAACTCGCGTAATCAATAAGCTAGTTTAACAAACACGAAACACAATGAAGAAATATTTTCATAAGAAAAAAGCCAATAAAAACACACAAAGGGTCTAAAAGAGACAACTTTGTTGAACATTTTGTCTGACACTGCTGACAGCTGACACGAAACCCTAAACTAATGTATGTAAAAACGTTAATTTATCTTTTGGTATTTTAATATTCTGGAAAAAGTCTTCGAATGCTTTTAGGCGCTTTGTAAAAAGTGCAAAATCTTATGTTCGGTTATGGAATATTGTAAAGAGCATTATGTGTGTTTGAATCCATACTATATTAATATTATAAATGCGAAAGTAACTCTGTCTATCTGTCTACCTTCACGCCTCAACTACTGAACCGACTTAGATGAAATTCGGTACAGTGATAGATTGAAATCTGAGAAAGCATAGTTGTTAATTCAGAAATCTAACGGGAACGGGAACTATTGTGGGTTTTTGCAAACGCGGGCGGAAAACTTATGTACCTACATAAATCTCTATTATAAAATAGCATGTATTTTGTAATATTTCGTAATAATTAAACATTTAATATTTGTAAAATGAAATACATACACAAGATTTTAAGTTTCATAGGCATACAACGCGACCAATGCCGTAATCTAAAACTAGTTGTGTATGTAGATTAAAGTCATCATGGTTTGTAATTTACCAACAATTTTCATTACATTCTGAGGAAAGATCTTTATCCCCATTAACAAAATAACTCCAAGCGAATAAACTTCATTCTTTATGTATTTTAATTCTAAATAAATACCCGAAATAGACTATATACTTCTTTGAATAAGAATTAATTAGTTTTTGAATGTATTAATCAACATTTTTGAAAGAAATTTATTTCAGTATACATTTAAAACCTTAAATGTATACGGCGGTTGCCAAAAGTGTTTTTAGGATTCGTTTTGTATACTAATACACATAAAATCATAATTATGAAAAAAATTGTAATAATCCATAATGCGTTATCATATTCTGTACAAAATATTATAAATTAAGGATATAAATAATCTTAGTTTGTCACTCGCGCAAAATTGAAATTCAAAATACGTGACGAATCGAATCAAATCACATTGGAATTAAAAAGCCGAAGATCAAACGTCGTATTCGTGTTCAATTCTAGAAAGTTCCAATCTGATATCATTACGTACAGGAACATCGGTGACACTAAAGAAGCGGGAAATGGTAGAAAACTTGATTCGACTCTACTGGGAAGTTACCGGGCTACCGTGTCTTAAAGCAGTAAATATTGTCTATGTATGCTTATATCTTTAAAACTATGCAACGGATTTTGATGATGTTTTCTTTAATAGATAGAGTGGTTCTTGGGGAAGGTTTAGGTAAATAATTAATAGTTAAAATCCACGCAGAAAAGAAATACCTATTATATTATAAACTGATTAGTTTAGTTATAATAAATTTATCATAAATATAAACATTTTTGTATAAGCCTTGACATTTCCCTATTAATTTCATTTGCATATCGTTAAAAATCTTTTAAAATTTATACATTTATTATTATTTATAGGCTACTAGCTATAAACACGCGGCTTCGTTCGCGTACATTCCAAGTTAACAAATATTTGATATCCCCTAGTTCACTTGCATCGAGTTTTGTTTACTTGACAAAAAGTATGA
Organism: Colias nastes; assembly: GCA_907164665.1. NCBI lineage: Eukaryota > Metazoa > Arthropoda > Insecta > Lepidoptera > Pieridae > Colias > Colias nastes. Next base: position 19,521 of record CAJQZM010031203.1, on the reverse strand, counting down.
TATCTCTGTTCTAAATTTCATTAAAATTAGTTTCGCCTTTTGGAATGTACGCTCGCGCGGTCAGACACAGCTAATTTCGTTTTTATATCGGTCTATATTAATTATAAACAGCAGTTAAATTGTTTCAAATTAAAACAATAATAAAATTAACCAAAGGTGCTTTGAAATAACAGTCAGAAAAATACAAGACAATTGAGATCCTCATAAATATATAAATTGACTCCTAAGCAGATATCCATATTATGACTGGCATCAAAAGTGTAAATGTTGTAGATGTTGACATGTTTCTACATGACAAAAGATGTCTTATTCTGGCATTTAAAGGCATAACAAATGTTCACACGAAGGCACAATTTGATCAAAAACTTTATTTCACTTTTATCGACTTTACTGTAAAATAATACCCTGGCAGTGATCCAGAAAGATTCAAAATAAACGACGATTTGCAATTATCCCCAAGCGAACTTATCGTTACATGATTTTCCACTTTATACGCTTATGATACAGTTCAAAATTATTAACAACTTCGCCGAGAATAAGCTGAAACTTATGCATATTAACTATTATGTTTCGCTTTTAAAGTTTTGGTTTTTAAGAATTGAAGACTTCTTCTTGAGCACGCTAATCTCAAGAACTACTGGTACAATTTGAGAAATTATTTTCGTGTTAGATAGTCCAAATATTCAGGAAAACTATAGGCTATATACATGTAACATGTATAAGCACGCTATGACCAATAGAAGGGGAAAACCGTGGGTCACAGCTAGTATTATATAATTCTCAAAGCACGGCATAAAGCACACGTGATATAAAGCTCTACGACGGCACAATGCATAGAACTCGCGTGAGTAATTATAAATGCCTTAAATTAGCAAAATGTGTCACTAAAACATTCCTAACGAGCTCCAAATGTTAGAGTAGTGAATAAAGAGCGAAGAATGTAATGTTGAATGAAGATTTAACGGCTCTTTGTGCAAAATTGCACCCAGTAATTAGTCGGACGTAGCGTAGGTATTGCAGAATTAAATAAACTTACCGCGCTTTTACTCAGCTGCAACAGGAGCGTTGTTTTTTGAGTTTATAAGAAACTAGCTGCGCTTCGTGGTTTCACCCGCGTGGCTCCGCTTCTGTTGGTCTTAGCGTGATGATATATAACCTACTATAGCCTTCCTTGATAAATTTGCTATCCAACACCGAAATAATTTTTCAAATCGGAGTTTCAGTAGTTCCCGAGATTAGCGCGTTCAAACAAACAAACAAACAAACTCTTCAGGTTTATAATATTAATATAGATATATCTACAAATAATTAATAAGAAATATAATATCTACAATAATTAATTTGGTACTTCTTATCGTTTAATGTGAGTCGTGTGAATTGATTCGCCTTGGCCATGACATTGGGTACATAAAAAATACAAATAACAGGATTTTGGCGCCAAAAAGTCGCCAAAATGTTTTCAAAATACATCGAGTGTAACTCAAGAATTTTTAACGGTGATTACGAATCAATGCAATTGAGCAGTCGGGTTTATTGTTTAGATGTTTAGATAATAAACTTATTATCTTTATTATCTTACTAGATTTCCGCCCGCGGCTTCGCCCGCGTTTTCAAAGGAAAACCCGCATATTTCCCGTTCCCGTGGGATTTCCGGGATAAAACCTACCCTATGTGTTAATCCAAGTTACCCTCTATATGTGTGCTAAATTTCATTGTAATCGGTTCAGTAGTTTTTACGTGAAAGAGTAACAAACATCCATACATCCATACATCCATACATCCATACATCCTTACAAACTTTCGCCTTTATAATAGTATTAAGATATATAAAATTTTCGTGTCACAATGTTAGTCTGCATACTCCTCCGAAACGGGTTGTTAAAATTTGAAATTGCAGCCTTCTTACATTTACATTGTGCATTGTACTAGATCTGTGATGCATTGTCAATGTCATTTATTTTATTGCTACTATAATCTGTGGTTAACTTCCTTGTTCCCTTTTCGCGTCGTCCGTGACTGTAACTTGAACTGTACCTAATTGTGTCTGATTTAATTAAAACAGTTTCTAATAACTTGTAAAACCGTGTTTTAATTACAACAACAGGTTCTGGGCCCAGGCCAACCTGCCGTAGTACAGATTACAGTCGAATAATAAATAATAATTAGTCCGTCAAACTTACCGCGTGCCCGCGTGCATAACCTCAGTTACCGGCTCGCGAATTTATATAAATATTACAAAATAATATGGCTGGAACTAACACTATAATGTCGATCGAGAAGTTGAGGGGTCGTGACAATTGGGCAAATTGGAGTTTTGCAGTTACGGCATACCTCCAACATGAAGATTTGCATAACTGTATTTTGAAAGCACCAGATGCTTCCGATCCCAACGCAATGAAGCAAGACACCAAAGGATGGGTCATTTAAATTTCACAAGTCTTAATAAGGTACCTCTCTGTACAGAAGGAGTCAACTTGTCAACAGGTATGGAAAATTCCATCTGTGTTACCTGTCTTGAAGGCAAGCAAACGAGAAAACCGTTCCCTGCTGAAGGTTCCCGAGCAACCAGCTTGCTAGAACTTATCCACAGTGATGTGTGTGGACCGATGCAGCAGACATCAATAGGAGGAGCAAGAAAGATTTTTGGGCTGAAGCAGTAACTACAGCAGCTTACATAGTGAACCGCTCTCCCACCCGCAGTTTATCAGATGCAACACCATATGAAGTATGGACTGGAAAAAGGCCAAATTTGAGTCACATGAGAATATTCGGATGTCCTGCGATGGTGCATATTCCTAAAGAAAATAGAAATGGAGTTACATTACCTGATGTGCCGCAGACATACTCTGAAGCTGTGTCATGCCGGGATGGAGACAAATGGAAACAATCAATTCAGGAGGAGCTTAAGGCACACAAACAAAATGAAACCTGGACGTTGGTAGAGAAGCCTCCAAATGTCAAGACTATTGGATGCAAGTGGGTCTTTCGTATCAAAGATGAGCCAACAGGTATGATTTATAAATCTAGATTATGTGCCAAGGGATGTTCACAAAGCTATCAAATTGATTATACAGAAACATTTTCTCCAACAGTGAGATATGACTCAGTCCGAATTATACTAACTGAAGTATGTCAACACAATCTTGAAATGATACAGTTTGATATTAAAAGTGCTTTTCTGTATGGAGACATAACAGAAAATATATATATGTATCCACCTGAAGGATTAGATGTTCCATCAAACTATATTTGTAAATTAAAAAAATCTCTTTATGGATTAAAACAAGCTCCAAGGTGTTGGAACTCTAAGTTCAAAACTGTTCTGAACAATTTTGGTTTTAATAACAGTCACTCAGATCAATGTGTCTATACAGGTCATGTGAATGGTATTAAAGTTTATTTGTTGTTATATGTTGACGATGGATTAATAATATCAAAGGATAAATCTGTAATTGATAAAGTTATAAGTCAGCTAAAAGAAAATTTTGAAGTTAAAACTATGGAGCCAAGAAATTTTGTTGGTTTGCAAATAGAGAGGTCTAAAGGACACTTATTCATTCATCAAACAAAATATATTGAAAAATTATTGATAAAATTTAACATGAGCAATGCTAATGGATGTAGTATACCTATTGATCCTCATACTTCCCTAATAAAGAAAAAGGTGACACTTGAAGAGAGAATACCATATAGAGAGGCTGTAGGTTCTCTTATGCACTTAGCTATTGTAAGTAGGCCTGACATCATGTTTGGAGTCAGCTTAGTTAGTAGGTATCTTGATTGCTATGATGACACTCACTGGGTTGTTGTTAAAAAGATACTTAAATATTTAAAAGAAACTAAAGAATATGGTATAAATTATTCTTCAACAGACAATAATATAGTAGAAGGGTATAGTGATTCAGACTATGCCACAGACACCGACTCTAGAAGATCTACTTCTGGGTATGTTTTCATAAAAAATGGTGCAGCTGTCACTTGGTCGAGTCAACGGCAACAGAGCATTGCACTGAGCACTACAGAGGCAGAATTCATGGCTGCGTGTTCGGCAACAAAAGAAGCTTTATGGATTAAAAGATTACTTTGTGATATTAGTGCGTATAATCAGGATTCAATTTGCTTAAATGTAGACAATCAAAGTGCAATTTCAGTAATTAAAAATGTAGATTTTCATAAAAGGTGTAAGCACATTGATGTAAAGTATAAATTTGTAAAGGAGAAGTTTCAAGAGAATGAAATAGATTTATGCTATATATGTACTAATGAACAGTGTGCAGATATATTTACTAAACCCCTTCCTCGAGTGAGATTTCAATATTTAAGAGATAAAATGGGTGTAAAATTAAAGATGTAATTTTTGTTTTGTTGTAATACATATTAATGTATCAGTACACTGTTACAAACTGTGTGTATGACTATGTATGTCATTTTTGATAATTTTTTGTTTTGATCTGTGTTTATATGTAAAGGAATATGTAAAGTAACTTGTAGTTTAGACTGAAGAAGGCTTTAATTTGGTGGGTGTGTTAAAATTTGAAATTGCAGCCTTCTTACATTTACATTGTGCATTGTACTAGATCTGTGATGCATTGTCAATGTCATTTATTTTATTGCTATAATCTGTGGTTAACTTCCTTGTTCCCTTTTCGCGTCGTCCGTGACTGTAACTTGAACTGTACCTAATTGTGTCTGATTTAATTAAAACAGTTTCTAATAACTTGTAAAACCGTGTTTTAATTACAACAACACGGGTGGACCGATTCTCATGAAATTTTCTGTGCATATCGGGTAAGTCTGAGAATCGGCCAACATCTATTTTTCATATGTACCACGGGCGAAGCCGGGGCGGACCGCTAGTATTATATGTATGTCAAAACTTTGCCCTAAATTAAATAATTTAGGGCAAAGTTTTGACATACAAACTTAATTCTTAGAAATAAATTATAATTAGTTTAGTTTATTTGAGTCGGAACAGCTAGTTCAGGGTGAGTCGAAACTGAGCGCGGTGATGCTCCATAATACAAGTCAGACTGAGGAGGGCTGTAGAGCTGACCAAAATCAAAACACTTAAAAAAAAAGACGTGTGGCACTCGGGGACTGCCGCGGTAAAGCTATTGCATAGCATGCCTTCAAGCCACACCTCCGAGCCCGTCGGAGTGGGGAGCGTGAGGTTTTTTCGTTACGGAATTTCTCGATTCGGTCCCCGCGCTCAAGGCCCGCGATAGAAGCTATGCAATAGCTTAACTTATGCGGAGAAGGCTTATTCAAATGTTTAACCAAGGGCCGATTCTATAAAAGCTACAGAATAAAGCGTTTGCCCTCTAGGAATTCCTTTCTCTAATATTTCAGGTTGTACAGTTAATGTAGGTTTGAGCCGTTAGAGTCAGCGATATAGGTCACTATGTAGGTGTCACCATCAGGTGCTACCCATGAGTAGGAACCCTTGACAGCGATTGCCTCGACTTCGCGACCTTCGTTGATGAGGCTACCTTGCTGTTCGTGTTTTGATCCATCCGATTGCTCAAACCTATAAGAAAAATTAATGCATGCAAATAAAAATTATTTCACGCTCTACATTCTTCAAAATTGAATTAATAGGAGTTTTAGATTAGAATAATTCATATAAACACATGTTTATAGCAATGTGTGAAATACTAAATATAAGTATATTATAATTGTTGTACGAACATTACGTTTAATGAAATGACATCACTTACGCATAACGGTAGTTGCCAACACCAATGTTGTCATTGTCGTACCGCAGAACCTGCACATCGTTTGACGGCTCCGCCGCCCCAGACACGGCTGCAACCGCGATGCACAAAACAATAAGCTGCAACGAGAAAAACACACTCACTCCATTTCTAAAAAAATGTTATTTTAGTTGAAAAATTAAAATAATATTTTTTATGAACCAGTTTCATCTTGGATGATCTTTCTTCGTTGACCATTCGAGACTGTAACGTATTGGCTTGAGTCGCAACTTTTATATTGCTACAGTTAATTTTATTATTATTAGACTAGATTGGACTTATTATGGACAAAAAATTATTTATTATGGATTTATTTTGGACAAAAATCCCTGACATTTATACTCACATGTATTATGGTGGCTCCACATTCATGCAGTGAAACTCCGTGAACAGGCGGAGGACGGTTATCACGAAATTCGTGGCTTTGCGCTAGTTAGTACCTGTAGTACCTATATCTATGAAATAGATATATACATTGTCTCACGTACACCAGTGGTGGGGTTAGCTCATAGCTGACATTAGTTTGTAGTTGTCAGTCGACGGCCGATGTCGGACTGCAACGGACGAGCACCCGCATTATTGAATGTAGGAGTGAGCCAGTGTCATTCTACCTAAGTACTTATCTGTTAGAAGAGGAATACTACAGTACCCATAGAAACATAGCGATTTTAGCAGCAGTTTTTACGCCCATTTCGCGGCGATTTCTTCGAACGAATACGAACATCTCATGAGGATATAACTTGTGCCGTGAGTTTGCAGCGTGAATTCGTTTGTGAATTCACGGCACTAATCTGGAGCCGCCATTACATAATAGTATTGGTTAGCGGCGAAGGTTAACCGCTTGATATTTTATTCTAATTTTTTTTTTGTTTAATATCACCAAGATCGCTTATAATATTTTTGACTGCTTATAACGCTGGTGTGGTTTACATTGAATATTTTTTTTTAATTATCCCAGTAGTAATGCATGATTTCAATTTCATAACACATGTTATATCTACATACATTTTATTGACATTTAAGAACCCCGTTTTCGTTACACACGGACAGATCGCTAATTGGTTGATAATAACATGTAGGTAGGTACATGGACGCTTTTATGTTGAACAAATATTATGTTACCTGTAAAAACTTCTAAATCTATACTAATATTATAAAGCTGAAGAGCTTGTCTGTTTGTTTGTTTGAACGCGCTAATCTCAGGAAGTACTGGTCCGATTTGAAAAATTCTTTCTGTGTTAGATAGCCCATTTATCGAGGAAGGCTAAAGGCATATCATCACACTAAGACCAACAGGAGCGGAGCACTGCGGGTAAAACGTAGCTAGTTATAAATATAATTTAAATGGAAACAAGCGGAAGGTACTAGTTTACAAATAAAATAAAACCGGCCAGGTGCGAGTTTGAACCAAGGGTTCCTTAAACGTGTTTTTTTTTATTGGTTGTAACAGTAATTTTCACAATTTTACCTTTATCTGTGCTATAAGATGTTATTGCCTACAAAATTTCAAGATTCTGTGTTCACGGAAAGTACTCTGTAGGTTTTGATTCCCGTGAATGTTGAAATTTGCAAAAATTTGCAGTATAAACGAATGTAATTTTGATTGCGTTGGCTTATAAGTTTGATTTTTTCACAGCTTTATATGTGGTGCGTGTGAGGTCTATAAATCGGATAGGTACTGTTGCACATGCTTACATGACTGCCTTAATCTTCTTCATTCCAGGGTGCTACGTTTCCGCTCAGGGAATACTGCTACGTACATACTACCCAGCTAGAGTCCTTACGGACACCACCCCACCTGGCCGTCACGACGTGGCGCGCACTCTATCTTGCGTCCACCTTGCGACATTGGGGCCTTCAAGAAAAGAGCTTATTTGTCCATAAAAGGCCGGCAAAGCACCTGTAACACTTCTAGTGATACAAGTGTTTATGGGCGATGGTGACCACTTAACATCAGGTGGCCCACCTGCCCCTATGCTTGCTCTGACATAAAAAAAAAACCTATGCGTATGTGAAGTAACGGCCCTACAGTAAGGTTTGGATCATAGGCATGCCACGAGCCATTGTAAAGTATATATTATTTAATTAATTAAATTGATTGTTGTTGACTGTACGGTGTAGCAGTTTTTTTTTAACAATATCTACCTCACCTTCAAAGACGCAGAATAGCTTAATATCTTCACGCGTTCCTGATAAAAAGGTTCTTGGCGGACAGACAGACAAGCAGATAGCCACAACAGAAATAATTCGAAAATATTAAAGAAAAGTGACAAGACTTTTCATTTCAGTTGACAGTTTGATATACGGGTAAACAATAGGAATCAGTGAATCTCTTTTTATTTTATTTTATCTCTATATACTAGTATAATATACTCGTAATATATTAAAAACCTCGTGTCACAATGTTAGTTACCAAACTCCTCCAAAACTGCTGGGCCGATTCTCTTGAAATTTTGTGTATATTAGTAGTGTATAATATATTTTATTGATAAAATAATAAAAAAAAACTGTTTTACAAAGTTGTTATTTTATTTACAATGATTTATCAAAAATATATAATAATAATATACAAAGAAACAGCTAATTATATGAATAATTTATAATATGTATAGATAACAGTCATAATGTATACATTAGACCAACGTACAGCCATGGTTATGGTACCCCTCCGCAGAATCCTATAAGGAACTTCGTCTAGAAGATTGAAGGGGGCTTAGAAACAGCAATACAGCACGAAAAAGCAGCAGCTCCAAAAAATATGTCTGTTTGTCTGTTTTTTTTTGTACAAGCTAATTAAACTATGCGGGGAAGGCTTATTTAAATTTTTAACCAAGGGACGATTGTATAAATGCTACAGGATATACCTCAGTGGTGTAATATGAGGGAAGTAATTTTGTACCTGAAAGATAAGCTTGGTAGCCGTTAGAGTCAGCGACATAGGTCACATTGAAGGTGTCACCATTAGGTGCTCTCCATGAGTAGGAACCCTTGACAACGATCGCCTCGTCTTCGCGACCTTCGTTGATGAGGCTACCTTGCTGTTCTTGTTTTGTTCCGTCCGACTGCTCAAACCTATACGAAAAAATAAAGGATGTAATTGATTGAATTGTGACCATTATTTCACTCTCTACTTTCTCCGAAATTTACTATTAATAAGAGTTTCAGAATACAACAATTCATATAAACATGTTTCTATACCAATGTATGAAATACTAATTATAAGTATATTATAATTGTTGTACGAATATTGCTAAAGTTTTTAAATCAAATAAAACCTCAAGTTTAATGAAATTACATCACTTACGCATAACGGTAGTTTAACACCAATGTTGTCATTGTCGTGTCGCAGAACCTGCACATCGTTTGACGGCACCGCCACCCCAGACACGGCTGCAACCGCGATGCACAATACAATAAGCTGCAACGAGAAATACACACTCATCTTTAAAGCTATTCAAATAAAATATATATATTTTTTTAATTATTACGAACCAGTTTCATCTTGGATAATCTTCTTACGTCGACCTTTTGAGAATGGTTATCGTATTGGGTCGAGTCGCAACTTTTATATTGCAACAAATGGTTTTATTATTATTAGAATAGATTGGACTTATTATGGACCAAAATCCCTGACATTTATATACTCACGTGTATTATGGCGGCTCCACATTCATGCAGTGAAACTTTGTGAATAAGCGTGACGAGATAGAGTAACCTAAAGAAACAGCGGTTTTAGCAGCAGTATTTACGTCCAGTTCGCAGCGTGTCTGCGAACATCCCATGAGGATACAACTTGTGTCGTGATTCTCAGCGTGAATTCGTATGTGAATTCAGGGCACTAATCTGGAGGCGCCATTACACATGCATAGAATTGGAAATTCATTTAGATTTGGAAAATTTCATTTTCATTTTCATTTTCATTTCCATTTCCACATTTATAATATTAGTAGGATAGGATGCGAAAGTTTGTGAGGATGGATGTGTATGTGTGTGTTTGTTACACTTTCACGCAAATACTACTGAACCGATTACAATGAAATTAAGCACACATATACAAGGTAATTGGGATTAACACATATGATAGGTTTTATCCCGGAAATCCCACGGGAACAGGAACTATGCGGGTTTTTCTTTGAAAATACAGGCGAAGCCGCGGGCGGAAAGCCAGTTGGTAATAAGGTAACATTTGTAAAATAACATGAACTATAATATTAAAATGAAGTTTTTATTTAAATTAAGATAAATTTGTCTCTCAACTTGAAGCAGAGAAATGCGATTTATTCATTGTTTTGTCACTTCAGAGTTGCAGCTTTAAAAATTCTTCGCGGGGGATAATCCCGAACACATTTCCATATTGATTGCATAGTGACACACATGAGATTTTAATAGTTAACTTTGAGACTATTACGCGTATGAAACGAAAATTTTAAAATTGAACGAAGGAAATAATTTTAGTCGTTATTATTTTATACCTACGATTGAAACTATCTTATTAATTCAAAATTGCTTTGTAAATAGAGAGATGATATTATTTACATAATATTTGGTTTAAATCGATTAAAGCGTCACTATAGACACTATATCTTTTATCATTTAAGTATATTTATCTTTCAATCAGATAGTGTTTGGTTTCAGATTAACGTAAATGAGTGGGAAACAAAATGGAAGCTTCTAGAAGATTAGTTTAATGTTTCATAGCTGTTTACTTTGTGACGGATTTCATTGAAGTTGAAGAGGAAAGTAATTTATTTTTATGTATGTATTAGTTTTATAGCATTTTAATCTTACTGATATTATAAACGCGAAAGTTTGGATGTTTGTTTGTTACTCTTCACGCAAAAACTGCTAAACCGATTTTCATGAAACTAAGTAAACACAGAGGGTAACTGGGATTAACACATAGGATAGTTTATTAAATCGCAAGTAAATTATTATAAACGTTAAGTTACTTCATTTCGCAAGGAAACAAAGCAGAAACTTTCTTAACTTTTTGCTAATTATCCAGTTAACTGGAAGCCTGTATTTAATAGTACTTTAGTTTATATTTTACCGGAAGAATTAAGAGTACAAATTAAACGTGGCTTTGATTCTGTGTACCTTTTTCATTATAGTATTATACAAAACTGCGCACCTAAACTTTTAGATGGCTAGACGATGGCTGACTTTTAACTGTGCCCCGCGATTTTACCCGCATTACTCCGCTCCTATTGGTCTTAGCGTTATGATAATATATAGTCTTTAATAGCCTTCCTCGATGAAAATACTATCTAACAGTGATATAATTTTTAAAAACGGACCCGTAGTTCTTGAAAGAGATCCGTTGTATAGTTTTAAAGATTTAAGCATACACGGACGGACAGACAACAACAGCGACGTTATAAACACGCTTTTATCAGCTTCACCTTTTTTTTTTTTTTGTAAGTGGGGAAATCTTGCATACATACCCACGGCCTCCGGGGAAGAGGCCGTGGGCTATGTCGGATTTCTACCGACCAAAACCCCACTGTGTTCCGTCAAGCCGAATCAACGACAGGGCCACGGGTATAGGTAGAATTCGTCCTTGACCCCATCAGCGGCAGCCCGTCGCCGCTTCACCTGTATGTTCGTATGTAACCAACTCGTTTAGACTCAATTTTGACCCACTTTAAACGGACAGGTTTAATTCAAACTTTGTACACGTATCAAGGATCGGTGACAATACAATAATTCTTGAGTTTATCGTATTATTCGGAATAAACAACAAAAAAAATGTGTGCGTGTACTAGTGCACACGTAAGAAGTGAAACTTCTTTTTTTTTTCAAAAAATAATTTACTATATTAAGGAACTTTACAGAATTACGTCGAATCTCGCGTGGTAGTGATAAGAAAAAGATGGCGCGTAACGGAAAAATGTCACGCGTAACGAAAAAATGTTACACTAAATTTTTTTCCAACCCCGATAAAGAAGTTTCACTTCAAAAACTCAACGGTGATAGTTTCATAAGTTTAGTTTCATAAGCGTGTTTTTTAGTGTATTAATTCTAGTGATATACCTAGGCTTCCACTGCTATAACAAACGGTAGATTTCCGCTAAATAGAGATGTTTCCAAAACTTTGAGTTGTTACAACTCACTTAAAAGTTATTTTTGAAAACGAATCAGTCATTCGCTAATGGACATTGCTCACTAATTTACATATTTCATTTATATTCAAATTGTTTTGGTAAATCGATCTATTGATGTTTTATGACTTACCCGTTTAACATAATAGATATTGAGTAAAGAAGACATTAAATAATTATTTACAAAATTGTCTTTTTATGATTACTAGGTTTTCGCCAGCGGCTTCGCCCGCGTAGTCAAAGGAAAACCATCATAATTCCCGATTTCCGAGATAAAACCTATCCTATGTCCTCCCTTCAATAAATATTTTTTGTCATCTTATCACTATGACTTTCAACACACCTATTAAAATATACAAACAGACAAACATACAAATTCTACAATGATCGTCTGTGTTCTATTGTGATAACAAAAGCTCAATATTTTATCAGTTTACATACAGATTAACATTAAAGCGTATATTCATTACTAGCTGCGCTCCGCGGTTTCACCCGCGTGGCTCCACTCCTGTTGGCCGTAGCGTGATGATATATAGCCTATAACCTTCCTCGATAAATGGACTATCTAACACCAAAAGAATTTTTCAAATCGGACCAGTAGTTCCCGAGATTAGCGCGTACAAACAAACAAACAAACTCTTCAGATTTATAATATTAGTATAGATTTTATAGATTTAAACATACTTGATGAAGTTTGCAAAATATTGCAAAGAAAAATAAATAGCGTTCTGGATTTTTCTCGAACCCACAACGTAATAACTGGGGATTAAGCTGAATCGTGGGCTTGCAGTTTTGATTTGCGAGAGTTTATTCTTAGTTATTACTTGTTTGTTGAATTGAAAGGCGACTTCTGCAAGTTAAGTGCTAAATTGTGTATATGGGATTTTGTGTCACCTCTGATGTATAGTGGAAAAGCTTGCTATGAATGTTGTCAGATGTTGTTTATACAGGATGTAGAGAAATTGATGTCCTAATAATAATTGGAGATACAAAACTTACATAATAACATACAGCCTACAGGTGAAGCTCATTAAGGGGAAAAGGTCTTAAATGTATTATTCAAACCCTCTCTAACGTTCTTCTTCCTACCAGAACAACTCATGTAATAAAAAACACTTCTAACATCTATACTTATATTATAAAGCTGAATAGTTTGTTTGAACGCGTTAATCTCAAGAAGTACTGGTGAAAAATTCTATCGGTGTTAGATAGCCCATTTATCGAGGAAGGCTAAAAGGCTCAATATAAAGGCGCTGGTAGTGATGGAATACCCCCAGTGTTCTTAAAAAAATGTGCTGATTCTTTATGCTTTCCCTTGTCTATTATTTTTAATTTGTCTGTCAACCGGTATTGAGAGTTTCCTGCCAAGTGGAAAGAGGCGCTTATAGTTCCAATACATAAGAGTGGACCAAGAAACCAGATTGTAAACTACAGGCCCATATCTATCCTGAATTCGTTAGGTAAAATTTTCGAGATCGTTATTCATAAACGCATCTCACCACTTGTCTATAAATTTATACCACCTCAGCAGCATGGCTTTATGAAAAAACGTTACACTGTCACTAACTTATCCGTTTTAATTAATTATACTTTTGATGAAATGAACAATGGACGGCAAGTAGACGTAATCTACACGGACTTTGAAAAAGCTTTCGATCGTGTCGATCACATTATTCTTCAAAATAAACTTTACGCACTTGGTATAAGAGGTGACCTACACAGATGGATTTGTTCTTACATAGTAAACAGAACACAGGCGGTAGTTTTGGGTTCTGCTAGGAGTGACTTTGTGGGCATAGTATCTGGGGTACCCCAAGGATCTATTCTCGGGCCATTGCTGTACAATGCCTACTTATTTGACATATTTACCTGCATACAACACGTGCGCTACTTAATGTACGCTGATGATAAAAAAATTTACTACGGAATTGAATCCGTCGAACACTGCCGCCTAATTCAAAGTGACTTAGATAGACTGGCAGCATATTATATTAAGAATCGTATAAGTGTAAATGTTATTAAATGCCAAAAAATCACTTTTAGTAGGAAAAATATCCAATAAACTTTGAATATAAAATAAACGATGTTTTGATAAAAGAAGTGAACTGTGTACGTGATCTAGGCGCATCGCTAGATTCAAAATTGATTATGTCGGAACATATTGACATCATTGTAAATAAAGCCTATAAACAACTTGGTTTCATAAAGCGATCATGTAAAGATTTTAACAGCATAAATTGTATAAAATCTCTATATTCGGCCTATATTCGAAGCATACTCGACTACGCGTCGAGTATTTGGTCTCCCAGCTACGCCGTATACATAGATAGAATAGAATCAATACAAAAAAGGTTTCTCAGGTTTTTAAGCTTTAAAAACTTTACTTATTTTGACAGCTATGATGAAGCTTGTGTCCGCTACGAAATAGAACCGCTAGAAATACGACGTAAACGAAGTGATCTAATGTTGCTTCACGCATTATGGAATAACCACATTGACTGCTCAGAATTGCTTGAATCGATGCAATTGAATGTTCCCGGTTTTCGTACGCGTCAGACTAACTTATTTTACATCCCTAAAGTTAATACTAATTATGCATGAAACGGTGTGTTAAATCGCATTATGCGTGTATACAACGCCGAGTACACAAGTGCTGACATCTTCCTACTCTCTAAACAACGCTTTGCTAATATGATAATGAAATATCTAAAATAAATGGTTTTTTGAACAAGCACTAGCACACACGCACACACTTCACGCACGCACACACACACACACACTCACACACACATACTCTCACACACACACACACTCATTATGTTATGTTTTTTATTAATATTATTGTTACTAGTTTATAGCCTATTCTTGAGAATGATATTATGTTGTAATCCTTATTGGCAATTTGTTCAGTTAATCAGCAAAATAGTGAAGTCTTGTTAAATGTAAAGCTGTTAGATTACCAAAATAAATAAATAAATAAATAAATAAATATCATCTCGCTAAGACCAACAGGCTCGGAGCAATGCGGGTAAAACCGCGGGGCACAGTACAAAATAATTATACTACACCATAGTATGTAAAACGTTAAACATTATACGAGATTTTACATCCGCACGAAGTATGAAGTTTTGTTGACGTTCAAAATTTGCTGCATGCGTTTATTTTAAGGCTTAAAGTTTGCATAATTAAGCCTTTACACTGTCGAAATTATAATTCGAGCGTAGTTAACTACGACAATATTCGCACTAAGATGCGGGACTAATTCGTTAAGATTTTAACCAAATGAACTAAAGTTGGGACTTGCGAGGTAAATATATTTGTAGTAACTTCTTAAATTGAGTGTTTTTAGTTGGAATAAAGCTTAATATAATACGTACGTAATGTTCAGTTACAAAACATATAATGAATTTTCAAGATTAAAACATATAATGAATTTTCAAGATAAAATATAGTGTGTTTAAAGGTTATTTAAAGAGTTTGAAAAATGATACTTATGCATTTACTATCTACAATTTTAAATTAATTTGTAATCTAATAAATGTTCACCCAAGTGTACATTAAAAATAATACCTTATTATCTGGTAAAATACTGGTACAGATAAAAGTTTAGTTAGTTTAGTTAAACTATATAATTTACATAGAGTTTATCAGAATAGAGCAGGCGCCAGTAAGCCTTCCTTAAAGCGATTAGCGGGAACGTCTATTCCCTTATTATGGCTTTGGTTGTGTTAATGCTTGTGATTGCATTGTGTTTATTCAAGTAATACCTAGTTGTAAGAAAATGTAGATAAAACACAAAATGCACTAACTAAATAAAATTATTAAAAGAAATAATATTATTATCTTGTGTTTGATTTTACGCGAGCATTATTCATTTAGAAATCAGAGTACTCTCAGTTAATAATATAAAGAATAAATCGCGTTTGTAGTATTCCCTTTAATCGAGAATAAACAAATATATTTTATACTATTGGGCAAAGGCCTATATTATTAGTAAGAAGTATAGGTACTTTATAATACAACGGATAGGTTAGTTACCTTTTTAAATAAGTCTAGGTTTTTAAGTTAAAACGTAACAAACAAACGAAAAAAATCACGTTTTTATTTACTTTAGATAAAATCATGTAAGTATTCTATACACAGAGACTTTCTTGAATAAAAACAATTTTCAAAATCAAGGTGACTCCATTTGAAATTCATTTGGACATTTTTGATTCAAACAAAAGTTTTCCAATTAAACAGATTCTGTTGAAGTTTCTTTGCCAGCATTGTTTTATATAATTGGGAGGAGATATAATCTCGATAACGGTTAAGTTCATTAACCCAACAGTAATGTCTTTGAAGCATTTTCTAATTAAATTCTAATGTTTAGCTCGTTGTTTGTAACACTGAAACACCAACATTTATTTTTTTGCGGTTAAAGCAGAAGGATTTGATAAAATTAATATAATATCCATTTTCTTCGTTTGCATAAAATTTTAAAATACATTAAAATGTTACACCTATACAATATTATAGGTAACTAGCTGTGCCGCGCGGTTTCACCCGCGTGGCTCCGCTCCTGTTGGTCTTAGCGTGATGATATAATATAGCCTATAGCCTTCCTTGTTAAATGGGCTATCTAACACTGAAAGAATTTTTCAAATCGGACCAGTAGTTCCCGAGATTAGCGCGTTCAAACAAACAAATAAATAAACTCTTCAGCTTTATAATATTAAAGTATAGATTAAAGAAATATTTTTAACAACAAAATATAACCGCCTTTATATTACTATCAGAACAAAATTAAATTTAAATGGGAACACACCAGCTATCAAATAAAAAAGAATTATCAAAATCTGTTCGCCCAGTCGAAAGTTCTGAGGTACTAAACACTAAAAATATGATTTGTATGTAGATTTCTTGAAGAAAAGTCAGTATTTGACGAAGAAGATTTTAATTTGTATCTACCTATTCTTTTTATATTTATCATAATATCTGAAATTAATACCCGTATTTGAATGCTACAAACAATTTTATTTCAAAGAACTGTGCCTGAGTTTTATTCACTTCATTTCCTACTTGCGTCTAAAATATGATTTATATAGCTTTGAAATTATGAGATAAAAGTATTTAAATTATTTCCTGAGTGAAATTTTATTCATTCTCCCTTTAAATGTTCTTTGTTACCGTAATTTAGAATGTTAAGGGCCGTATAATTTGAAGAATCATGAATTGATGATACTTCCTTTAATTTGTCGTAGTTTTGGGAGTTTATTAATAAAATTTAATGTATTTAATTTCGTTTTATGTGTTTGAGATAAAATGAATAAAATAAATGTTGAAAGAATTATCATATTTATTAATCTACTGCTGAAAGTAATTTTAAACATATTTTTTTCTGAAAATTATAAATGCTAGATATTTTTATTACAATGGTTTTCAATTTAATCCAGATAATATTATTTGTATATTTCTTGTAAACAAAAGTTACTATAATATAGTAATTAACTTTTATTTACAAGGTCTTTTTGACGTGACAACGTCTTATAATTCGATAAAGCCGGCTGCACGCACGAAAAAACATGACTCATGCGGCGTTACCTCGCTCTGACTCATCTGAGGCGTTCCATGTAAGGCTTGAAGTGCGAGCGAGAGCGCGGAACGAGCGACAAAGAAGCATAATCGGACGTTGTCACGTTCAACTATCGTCAGTAAACCGACTTTACAGACAACCAATTTTTTAAATTAAAATTAAATTAATTAATTAATTTTTATGCCTATAAGTTATCGTCTCATGAATCACAACCAAATCTATCTAACTAGTATATTTCTCAAAACCCGGGGGTTACAATGTCATCTTAAAGCAGTATTAATTCCAATGTGGAACAAAGACAGCGCTATGTAGGCCGTATAGCGTCATCACTTTCCCACACTGGAAAAAATACTGATTTAAGACATCAAGGTCTTGAACAAAACATACCTACTACTAGCGACTCGTAAGAAAAATATCTCTGAAATAAAAGTAAATATTTCTGTTATATAATTTAATAGTTTACTCTCACAAATTTCTCAGTTTTTGCCCCAGGGGCCAATAAATGCTCTCATAGGTATGATATGAAATATTTTGTTGTAATATTGTTTCATAAATTGATAACAAGTAGTGTAATATTTGTTTTTGCTTAATCAAAATTACAGAATCTAGAAAAACTATAATTTAAGCATTTTAAAGAGGGAATATCAGGAGAAAATTTAAATAGAACAAGATTTTCCAACAACACATTCTAAGTTCTTGCAGTTCTAAATCTGTCTCTTCTTCACTCCTCAATCTCTGAATCGATTTTGATGAAATTTCGTACAGAGATATAATAGCTTGATACCTGAGAAAGGACATAGGATAGATGTTATCCCGGATATCCCACGGGAACGGGAACTATGCGTGTTTTCCTTAGACTATGCTGGCGAAGCGAGCGAGCGAAACCTAGTTTTCCATATTTAATTCGCTAAGCTTTTTCTAGAAGTTACTATAGTAACGGAAAATATAAAATATTTATCTATAAAAATATCAAACTCATTAGTGACAAATGTCTTCAATCTGTACCGTTTTTTATTTGATTATGTAGAGGCCTAAGGTAGAGGCAAATTTTATAATTATATGTAAATAATATTTCTCTCATTTATATTCAACTAGCTGTGCCCCGCGGTTTCACCAGTATTGCTCTGCTCCTGTTGGTCTTAGCGTGGTGATCTAGCCTTCCTCGATAAATTAGCTATCTAACACCGAAAGAATTTTTGAAATCGGACCAGTAGTTCCTGAGATTAGCGCGTTCAAACAAACAAACTCTTCAGCTTTATAATATTAAGTATAGATGTAACGCAATTGAGATATATTTAGCCAACATCACAAAAAATATAGATATCATAATAAATTTAATGTAAAGTTTTCTTTGTCTAATTAAAATGAAGAGTAAAAAGCGAAATTTAGGGTAGGTCAGTCGGTCAAGCTGTTAATTTTGTTCAAATCATCATTTCATCTGTTGTAAACATGCTCGTCTCTCAAACGAATAGAATTTTGAATTAACAAATAACATAATTATGTTTCTATAAACTAAAAAAAATAATACATAATTTTTATTACCTTTTTACTTTTAAATTTTGATGAAACCCATAATATTGTCAATTCTTCACGTGGTCATTGTTCAAATATTGATAACCTTATATAAACAAACACAATAAATGGGCCTAAGAATTATGTAGACTGTAATAGAATTGTAAAAACTGTAAGGCACTATATTATTATAATACTAACTTTCCGCCCGCGGCTTCGCCCGCGTTTTCAAAGAAAAACCCACATAGTTCCCGTTCCCGTGGGATTTCCGGGATAAAACCTATCCTATGTGTTAATCCAAGTTACCCTCTACATGTATGCTAAATTTCATTGTAATCGGTTCAGTAGTATTTGCGTGAAAGAGTAACAAACACACACACACACACACACATTCTCACAAACTTTCGCATTTATAATATTATTAGTAGGAAGGATTAAACAAATAAAATAAATAGTACCGTCAAGCACAGCCTTCCTCCATTATATCAATACAACACGAACCTTATATTTACAATTTTGGATCCTCAATCTCAAAGCACGCCCCCATTTGAAGTCAATCCATACATACGACGATCATGTG
>CAJQZM010031199.1:0-36207 GCA_907164665.1 Colias nastes | reverse complement strand
TATATCTGGGGGCACGGTAGTGCCCCCGCCAAGACGAGCCAAGCGAAAGCGAAGCGCACGGGCACTACCTACCTTTTCTCGAAGCGCTTCGACGTTTTTTTGAACCCTCATAACTTGGGTTTGGATTATGCTAGATCAACAAAATTTTCGGGATATATTGTCAATAGCGGACTTATTGAACATATTAAGTTTTAATTACATTAGCTTTTATACTTCAGATTTTATTTATATCTAAAAAACGCTAATTTCGTCACTGACTCACTGATGATCATCAAAATTCTTAAGGTATTTCCTAATGTCCTAGAAAGCTGAAATTTTGTATGTAAGCTAGTATTAGCACACAAACAACAAAAAAATTATAAAACTTGTAACTTTCATCCCCCAACCCCTTAAACTAGGGGATGGGAGTTTGTATGAGACCTGTAATTTTAAATTAAATTTTGATGACGCTAGAGGTCTTATCTAATAATCTAAAACTTGGTTCCCCTAGATATATATATGTATAGGTACTCCTTGTTAAAAAAAAAATAAATAAAAAAAAATTTTGTTACAAACAACTTACAAAAAGAAATGAAATCCCACCAAAAACATTTTCATGTAAAATGTTGCCAAGACGAGCCCATATGACTCGCACTGTCAAAAAGTTATCAGATCTCATGTAGAGCCAAGCTTCTAACACTACACGCCCTAACTCTACAAGGCCTAACTTCACAAACTCTACACCTTAGTCAAAATATGTGGCTTGGCCGTTCGTTACTACAAGAACTATTGTATAACACAAAAGTAATGAACAGTGAATTAATTTTTCACCTTACGCCGATGTGAATGTAGCGAAATGGCCAAGCCACATATTTTGACTAAGGTGTAGAGTTTGTGAAGTTAGGCCTTTTAGAGTTAGGGCGTGTAGTGTTAGAAGCTTGGCTCTACATGAGATCTGATAACTTTTTGACAGTGCGAGTCATATGGGCTCGTCTTGGCAACATTTTACATGAAAATGTTTTTGGTGGGATACAAATTGTTCTTCTTGCTTTATTTCGTCATATCGTGAGAATATAAGATAGATTCATAGTCCTATATTTAAACCTGATATTTCATGTCCGGTATTCCATGCGTCTGGCTAATCCAAAACTATATTTAACCATCTGTGAAAAGTAGGTATATTTAGACAAATAGCACCAGTCGAAGGTTTGCGATTATACAATAACCATTTTAGTATAAAAATTGCCAAATTATCTGTTTTTCGCATGATCACGTATGACAGATCAGACATGATTTTAAAGAATAAAATTTTCCTTATTTTCAAAATTCGCTACTATCATACATACCGGCATAATTATAGTCAAAACGGTCGAAACACTTGATATTCGTACTGATAATATCAGAATCGATTCAAGAACAAATACTTAACATTTTATTATGTCAGTCATCGAGGTCGATTAATGGGTCAAATACGAGAACAGCGATAATTTTACAGCCCAAATTATATGATTCACAATTCACATATGTTCATCGTGTTTATTTAAATTATACAAGTGCTATCAAGTACTATCTCATTCAAGGATAAACACAGTTACTTCAAGTTTTGAATGCATAATAACATAGTAACAAAAGTATATTCTAGAGAAACAGCACATTTACAAGCATGTAAAGCAATCATACACACAAATAACAATGAGATATTACTCATCTCAAGAAGGTTACGAAATCCATCAAATAAGCATACCTCAGACGTCATAATGCTAATTTGTAGCAAAGTGTACATTGTAAGTACTGCCACACCCCGGACACTCCATACAAAATGATCGTTTTGACAGTCACACTGTAGAGACTGCAAATGTGTGTGTTAACGCTTTATGGTTGGCACATTTGTGACTAGCGTAAAAAAAAAATTCGCGTTTTTCTGATGAAATACATCCGTAAACAGCACAATATCTAACCATTTTCTACGAAAAACGATAATCACAAATCCAAAATAATAAAATTACTTTAAGTCAATTTGATTAATGTTGTCAATCTTCGTTGCGTATCGTCCTTGCAGAAAAATATGGCCCATTTTATGTCTGATCGCGCGGGGGTGAGGTAAGTTTAATTTTGGCGGGAGGCGGAGAGTGTCCGTTCTGTAGCGTTTAGCTACTATTATGTATTCTGTGGTACTGCTAAACATTTTATAATATTCAATTGTTTACGAAATAGATAAACGATTTAGATTCGATAGAGTTCATCATGGCATACTTCGTTTTTTTAAATTATAAAACAACAAGCCTTAGGTATAAGTTTCCAACCGAACAAGTTCCCATAACAATAAAACCATCATGATTAAAAAATTGACTTATCAGTAAATATTTGTAATCGGTGGGTAAAAAACATGAGGTAACTTATGCAGTTGGAACGAGGCTTGTTGCATCGTTTTACAGGTTCCAATACGCCAAATTTGGGAATACAACTTAAAAGCTGGTTGGGTAAGATATCCAATGAAACGAATGAAATATTTGTGAACCTATATTTACATCTATAATATATCTATAATATAAAAATGAATCGCAAAATGTGTTGGTAAGCGCATAACTCGAGAACGGCTGAACCGATTTCGATAATTCTTTTTTTATTATATTCCTTGAAGTACGAGGATGGTTCTTATGTAGAGAAAACGTAAACATGTACCACGGGCGAAGCCGGGGCGGACCGCTAGTTTTGAATAAAATCGTAGGTAAACTCGCAACGTTAAATCGTTTTAAACAGAAAAATATTACGTCCTTGTCGCAATTGCCATCTGCGAGAGCGTTTATATTATTGTATGACATCACTGCGACAAAATCGGCACAGGCCATCTTAATTCTTAACCCTAAAATCTACATCTTTATATTGTATTTGATGAATATCTTGCAGTTACTTAACTAATGACATCATACGAACGTCGAGACGCTAAGATCGATTTTAAATAAGAACATCGTTATTCGTTTAATATTTTAGTGTTATTGTAATTTGTAGCGTAAGAAAACATAACCCACCGCACCGTCTCCGCAATCGCGTCTCTAGTCGGTTGTAACGGACGCCAAAAATAAAAGCACAAAGTGTTAATGTTAGATATAAACATTATTGAGAGGCGTTCGTGCGTTTCGCCGTGGGAGAACACTAGATGTGATATTCGATGTTTTGTACTCTACCTACTACTCATCTACCTATTGTGTTCTTTTGGGTAACCATAAATATTATGGACATTACAAGAATGAAGGAAATATAATAAGAAAAGGGGGGAGAAGTCAGATACTGGACAAAAAGTGATGACGCACAAGTACGCAGGTCGCAGATGTGCATGTTATGACACATAAATTAGGAAGTTACAAAGAATGCTATTGAAAAAAAAGAGCACTTTTTCTCAGGCACATTAGACAGAACATAGTGGCATGCACAGGAAACGAAACTTGGCCTAAAACATCGGTGGAAAAACTTCAAACGCTCTTTCATATTTTAAATACCTCCGAACATTCAAAGCAAATGTCTTATTACAATGATAAATAATAAATATAAAGAACTCTTATGTATGATAAGAAGGTACTTTGATCTTGCTATACAATATACATCTAATGGAATTTAAATGCTTTACATGTCTCCCACTTAATTATGGCAGCGAAAACAGCCGTCCTCGGATCATATCAATTGACCTCATGATAATTCTCCGGAATTTAAGGCTAGACATAAAGTGAAGTGAAACGAAAAATCCGATTTGTCTGTCTAGACCCGTCCGCGCCTGCTCCCTATACCTAAATTCCCAGTTTTCTAGGTCACCATGGGCGTGGAGAAAAAACCTAGCCTGATATTTTATAATATTCAATTTAAATGGAAGCTTGATTTATTAAAGTTAATCATTCGTTTTTCAGAAACAGTTAATGATTGATTCCACGTAGTCCAAAAAATGGTTTTCCAGTACCGATATTCAGGTTTCTAATAAGAAAAGCTGTCTGTTTTTATAAAATAGTCTATTATTGTTCCAGGACCAAGATATTTCTGGTTGTAATAATAAAAACTGTGATTAAGAAAAAAATTTCAAACAACCCATCCTCCCAATTAACGCAGAAACGACACGTCAAACTATCGATTTACGAGACGAGCGTTACAAAAATGAAAGAGAACAATGCGGTATCTCGAACCTACCTTCCGAAGCGGGGACTATCTCATGTCAAATCCAAAACACAAATTCACTGCACTGTATTTTGGGGTATTATATGATACGCGAGCGATGCACAAGAGCGGACACAGCAATCCGTTGTACTGTACTGTCGCTATTGATCGAGCAGCGAACTCCCGGCGCCGGCCGACCGCATATCCCTATTGCACGCACGCCTACCCCGCCCCCCACCCGGCCATTCCACCCCTGTTATAAACTCTTACACCCTCGGTCATATTTTGAAACGTCCGTTACGGAATACATCGCGAATCTGCCATAACAATATGAGACTCACATAATGTTGTTTGGAAGAAAGTATCTTCCTGTTAAAACTGCACTATTTTACACCTCCACATCCTTGGTAAATAGTGAAAAATAATGGCAGCATTTTCCTTATTTTTAATACAATTTATTGTATGAATTTAAATGTAATTATAGCAGAACTTCATTAAATTTCATAAAATTATCTGTTGAAGCAATAGTATAGGCTGACAAGGCACTGATGCTCTAGAAAAAAAACAATATTTTTAAATGTAGATATTTGAAAATATTGTTTTTGAGCAAATTAAGTCAGTTCTAAAAATAAAGGCTACATTTAATGATTTAAATCATAACAGTGGGAGGTCTTATTCATCTCTACATTAATTATGCATGCCACAATAGTAAACCTATGCATTATGCAAACAACCGCTAAATCCTTAAAATAATAACTATCAATCTATACTGGACATTCTTTAGGGAATATTTACTTATTCACCCTGTTAGCTAATTAATATGATACTTATTCATTACCAAAATTAATAGACTATGGGATCCACAAAAATTTTCTCATATTTATGACCCCATTCGATTGATCCACATTTCTAAATTTTTTCACAGAAATTCTCTGGTTATTATAAATGTGTTAAAGGCTGGCTATTTATTTTCAAATTTAACTTTCTCTACATTCCATTATAAGAAGTACCTAAAAGCCTAATGAATTCAAGTCCATTCAAGTATTTTTAATATTTACAGCAAAATGTTGATGTAATTTCACTTATTTCGATGACATTTTAATTATTTTGAAATAAAAAATTGCGTATGGCATGGCACCTATTTAACAACGAAAAAAACGTCTTGCAATAAAAAATTTATGTCTGATGAATTTATCTAAAGGCAAAAGATTAAAAATTACGCGTTAATAAATGACTTTAAAGTTAAGTATATTTTCCTGTGCGCACTAATAAACGCAACCACTACCGCCAGCCAGACAGCCCGGACTCTAACCGAAATAGCAAGAGAAACAGTATATCAAAAACCCAACTATACTAAAATGACTTTTTTTAAAACGTTGCTAGCTCCCGTACCAGATAACTTCATTTGAATTTCACAAAATATTTATTCTAGACAATTTCTTATTCCTTTAACCCTAAGATAGGGAGGGAGATTAAACTTTTAATAATACAATGTATATTCTATACCAATATTATAAAGTTAGTAAAAAAGTTTGTTTGATTGATATTTGTTAGCCCATTTGAATGAGTCAGGAACTGCTATTTGCTAATTGAAAAATTCTTGTGATGGATTCATTTATAGACAAAGTTTAGTCTACAATAAAGGAGAATATCAATGAAAATGATGCAAAACTGGGAAAAATATAACTTCAACTGCACAATTATGTCAGGTAAAACATTATTATCTAAGAATTACTGATAGCAACATTATTAAAGGATATAAAAGTAGTATTTACAAATCCCAAATACACATGACGAGTCAATGACATCATTCCCACTATAGCCTTTAGCCTTGTTACAATTGGCACTTTACTTTAAAGCAATTTCTATGGTTGATGTCATATTAGAGGTGAATATAATATTAGCGTAATATTAATTAATTGCTCCATTAATTATATTCATTAATAATAATGTAATCTATCATTTAACAGATTAGAATTATATTGTAAATTATAATGATTAGGATTACCTTTATATTCAGGCATTAATGACTGGCCCAGAAGTTTATTTGTGAGATTACGTTTAAAACTTCTAGGCAGGCATTAAACAAATAAATAAATAAAAAATATTATGAGGGTAGTTTTGTATTTTGTGTGAGAGTTTTTTCCTTTTTCTCTTAGTTTCAATTGTTCAAATTTCTATTAACAATAAATATAAAATTAATATTTATGAACTGCTCACTCAAGCAAAAATTTGATATTCTTATTAATTTCTGTTTCTACGCAAGAATGGGATAATCTAGACAAGTCAAGAATAAATTAATTACTCCCATGATTGGTGGTGGATGAAGTTTTTTATATGATTATTCATGTCAAGATTTGGTAAGAAGAGGAAATAATTTCTTAATTTATCAAGATTTGGTAAGAAGAGGAAATTATTTCTTAATTTATAATACTTAAATGGTTTCCAATATTTTGTAAGTTATGTTTTAGTGTTTACTATTCCCAAACAAATTTATTCTATTAGTTATTAGTTTATTACTTATAACATAAATTGTTTTTGTATATTTGTTCATTCATTCTATTTATATAGATGCACATAATCAGACCTTGCACAGCAATTGAATGTGAGGTGTGCGGCCTTAGCACATAGCAACATGATAGTCACAGCTCATTCAACATAACTAATGTAGGATCAAATTATATGTATTACATTATACAAAGTAGTAAATATGTAAACTTAATAATTAATTCTTATATAGGTAGATATTATATTTATTTTTCGATTCTTCTCGTTAGAAGCAATATTTTGAATAGGTGGTTGTAAAATAAGGTATAAATAGGGACTTGTAAGTTTTCATGTACAAAAATGTTTGCAAGATGAGTCAATTTTTAAATGTAAAAATTTCGTATTGGTTTTGATAAGATAAGAATAAAACTTAAATAAAAATATACTTTCTTTAACATTATGCAATCTGTTACGGGTGTGGACTTGAGTTACTAATTATCAAACAGTTGATAAAATATTTTGCTTGGCGATAAATATTACAAGTTGTTGCCTATGGAAATATAATTATATGTTATTTACCTTCATACGTATATTGTAGATTTCCACTTTTTGTTTGATTAAGTATACAAGCTATCAAACTCGATTTGAAAAAATATTTGGGACACCTACCTACATCGAAACGTTCATAAACAAAATAAGTTTAAGATTGTACTTTATCTACCAGAT
This sequence comes from Colias nastes, assembly GCA_907164665.1. Taxonomy (NCBI): domain Eukaryota; kingdom Metazoa; phylum Arthropoda; class Insecta; order Lepidoptera; family Pieridae; genus Colias; species Colias nastes. The sequence goes on along the minus strand of CAJQZM010031199.1, from coordinate 28,875 downwards.
CTGTGATAAAAAATATAATATAAGTTGATATTATTATTTATTCATACCTGCAAAACTAATCCAGGAATGTTTTCCTCGGGTTTATGTAGTTCTTCAGTTCACACAAATACCGCTACCACTTTCAGGCTTACTCAGAAACCCAAGTCAAACTTTACACCAATACCTAACTAATAGTTTTTTTGCCGGTTTTATCTTTTTTATGCATAACCCAATCACTTCAAAATATATCAATACGTTATTATTCACTTTTCACATACAAATCTTTCTAATTATCATCCGTGAATACGAGTACGAGTACGAACACGGCATCGAGGGCAAGGCGAAAGACCGTCGCGAAGCATCACCTTACCGCCCATATCATAGATTAAGTAAATTGTAGATAATGCATGCGTAAACAAAGATTAATATTTGGTAATTTTAATTTTATACTTTGTGTCAACAGAAAGCTTTATGTTATCCCTAACCTTTGATCAGTTTGTGTATATAACATTCTTAACCCTAGAACCGTACCCTGGGGTACAAATGAAAAAAAATTCAGAAAATCTTCTTTATCTTTTTTTCTAAACAACGGTTTCTTTTGCGCGTCCGTGTATTTGTCGGGGACGAGGAGACACGTAGATACCGTATTCGATCGGTGGTCAAGCTATTGAGAACACGTCGTATGAACCTGTCGGGGTACTCCAGTACCCCTGGGTACTACGAACGTAAGTATTTCAAGGTTCATTTATTTTATTTTTTCGCCTTTTGGTCCTTTTATTTTATATTTTTTATTGATAAAATTGATGTACAATTATAAGTTTACTTTACATTCATGTTATATACATACTGTTATTGTTAAATAGTGTATGAATTTGTCTTTTCAACAAATTTATGATTTGCTGCATGATTTGAATACCTGAGTTATTCATTTTCTATTTTTGATGGCAAATGATGGATGAATTTTGATTTTTTGTGGGAGGTGGAATAACAAGAAGAGCTGATACTTGGTGAGGTATCAAACTATGAACCTGATGAAAATTTTTTAATTTTTTCTTATAAAAAACTTCACCTAGAAGAACGATTTCAGTACATAACTTTGCCAATGTCTCTACAAAAAAGTAATGGAGATATTTTAGGACAACAATTACCAATAACAGCAGGGACCACTGCTGTTTCAAAATCTGAGATGTAACTGTGAATATCCACGTTAAAAGTCCGTCAGTCCCGCACACAGTGTACCAAGTGAAAACTTTTAATAAATTTTGATCACCAACGTAAAGTGTGTGTAAATTGTAGAAAAAATATAAAAATGGCATGATAAATTAAATTATTAGGACCTAAATGAATGTTAAGATGACCTTAATAAGTCAACATTTAATAAAAGTTAATAATCTTTTTGTAATCTTGTTTTTTTCATAGGGGTACACTTGTACCCCTGGGTACCGTTAATGAAATTTTAATATGGGTACGGTTCTAGGGTTAAAGTAAATAATTATGTAACTAAGATATACCCTATATATTTTTAAAAATATAGATTAAAAGTTAAGGTTGAAAAGAGATAAATAATCCTTAAAATAAGCCCAAAAAGATAATTTACCTATATCTTGCATTGATACTAGTTTATTTCCTTAATTGTGAAAATTTTGAATAACATTTACTATTAACTTTAATAATAATTGCCTACCTATTCAAATAATAAATGGAATTTTTTAAATACAAATTCTCTAAGAAGTCAGAAATAAATCATACTAACTATGCTGGATTGAATAAAAAATAAATCTTAGAAATTTATTATTATAAGAGAAAATTAACGTTTAATTGGAGTTTCATTTTAAAGGTAGTTTCCTTTTTTTAATCTTTGACCAAGATGATGTCATGCACCGGCATAGAATTTTTTAGGCAAAAACATAAACCAAGAGAGTCTATGGTTATAATATAATTAAACTTGCTAACCTATTTACGAAGTGGAAGTACGCAATCCAGTATTTATTATCCATATAAAAAATAAATCAAATTTAAAAGGAATTAATTTTTAATTATAATGTGATTATAATAAATGTTTATTATTTGATAATCTGTGTCGTTTCAATATTTTATTTACTCTGTTATTTAGTTCTATGATGAAGCCATAGATGGCGTTAAACAAAAGCTTTTTTTCGTATAAAACACCTTGAAATGGCTATTTATAAACATTAATAAAATAATATGTTAGAACACGATAAAGTATTTATAAATAAATAAATAAAATTATTTAAAGTTAATTAATTTTAAGTTTATTTTCTCACAACTAGCGCCATCTAGAATGCATTATGATAGCTGACCGAGGGATGTAAAAGTAGCGGGAAATTCAAAATCAATGCAATGTGTAATAAGAGGTAATAAATAATAACTTAAAATATTGTCCCAACTCCCTATTTCCATATTAATAATAATTATTATTATACTTGAACTTGATTTTATAATGTTGGTAACGAACAATTTTCAAAAAAATTTAGTTTAGTTAAGGTCGCGGAAGAATTCCAACCAATACCCGCGGCCCCATCATTAAAGCGGCTCGACGGAACACAGTGGGCTTAGATTATGGATTGGTCTCCGCGCGCGCGGTCGTAGCGCGCGCGCGCAATCCTTAATCTAAGACAGTGGGGTTTTTAGTCCATGAATCCGACATAACCCACGGCTCCTTCCCCGGGGGCCGTGGGTATCTATACAATATTTCCCCACTTAAAAAGGTACATGTATGTAAATGTGTTTATTTTTTATAAGGAATCAAAATAAAACTCTCCAGAATAGTTTTTAAATTTTATTTGAAACTTTTATAAGTTAAAATACTTATGTATACCTAGATAGATTCACAAAATATTTATCACATTATTTAAATATGTAAAATAGGTAGGTATATATTGTATAAACATTTTCTTAATTATAAATAATTCGAGGAAGGGCTAATGTTCAGTGAATAACTATTATAACTACTTATATTATATTAAACTATTGCCATAATTATTATATTACGCTTATTATCTATTACCACTCCCGTTATTATCAGTTGGTTTATGCTATAGCCCAACTTACAAAAGCTCTTCCTCAAAAGTGAATAACTTAAGATTATAAATATGGAAGAATTATATTCTAGTAAATATATCAATGAACGATATTATACAAATAAATAAATCATAAGAACAGTCTTTTATTGTTTGTATAACTAATACATTTTAAAATTAATTTAAGCCTGTTTATTTTATCAAGCTTCAAGCCTCTTGATTTGCATTTACAAAGTTAATTTGTGTAAAAATAATACGTATTGATTTTACATTGTAACATGATTATAACTAAAGCACTCAGGTCGCCAAAACGGCTTATAAATTATATAATATTTTAATAATGATATGCTTTTCCTATAAAATTTACATAATTCGCGTTATGTAAATTTATATAAAGATTCATCCCACCATAGGAGGAAATTTCTAGAAGTTAAAGTCGACTAAAACGGTCGAGGATATGGCCAATTGTTACTTGATGATGAGTGATGATCCATGTAAGGACTGTCTGTTAGAAGTAATTTACTCCCACTAAGACCAGAGCTCGAACTTTCGCTAGAGGAAAATAAGCTCTTGCTGCCTGTGTAGAACGAGAGGGAAGTATGAGGAGGTTCGCGGCCAGTGCGCCGTCTCGCTCTCACCAAGGACGCAAAGGCTATTGCTATTGCACATAGAAATATTATGCCTAATATACAAAACGCAAGAGCCAATTTTCCAGGCGATAGGCATATCGTTTTATCACCTGGAGAAAATTTTCGGACTAACTCTTCATCGCTTTCAAGTCTCCTTGAACCTGTAATTAAAAAAAAAATAACTAGTTTTCTTAAATTTTAAGTTTCATTTGATTAGTCTTTACCTCCTTACTGCAAAGTAAATTTTCAAGTAAATTGAATTTAATGAATATAAACATTAAAAAGCATTCAATTTTATTTGTAATAAAAAAAAAGTCTATTTACAGTTAATAATAATAGGGTATAAAAGAGAGTACTTATAAAAGGCTTACCTCGTATAGAAGCTTCATCTTCCAACTCAATATTTGGTGCCAGAACCTCTATACTGTTATACACTTCCAGTCTATCTATAACCAATCCTTTAGCCTCCTTGTCCAACCTTGCTTTTCTCACTAAACCTTCTTTCGTACGTTGCGGTTTCTGCAGTGCCTTACAATCGATATTAGGGCATGGTCCTTTGCACAATTCTATTCCACAAGATAAGTGTAATTTGGCTCGATCAGGAAATTTGAAAGCCGCAAATGTAGTCACTGCGTGTTGATACGTCATGAAATTTTTCAAAACGTGCTCTGGATCGGTCTTGGCCATTTTTAGGTTTTTGTTCTCTTCCATGTTTCTTTGTGTGTCTGCTGGTTCAAGATCGCTGAAGTCCATTTCAGCGCTATGGTGGTTATGTTTGTGTATAGATGGCTTGTTGAAGATGGTCTCGTCTATGGGACAACCTGCTTCATCTAGAAGTTTCTGTGACGCTTCTCCTAAGCCGTCGTGGGCCACGCAATTGGTTATTCGAAGACCGACACCAACTGAAAGTCGAGAATACTAGTGTTATTATTTGTTACTTTAATTGTAATTATGAAAGAACCATCATTCTTCAGGTTTTGACATCCAGATAAGTGTTAAGCTTGAATAAATATTTATTTATTTTTATTAATAGGTAAATAGAGGTAGGTACATAGTTAAAGTACAGGTATTATAGATAATGCAGCTCAGTATAGTTGTTCAAAGAGCGGCTCTATTCCAAACAAACAATTTCATTCAGGTAACTTAGTTTTCTTATTAAGTGAGACATAATGTGAAGACACATACCATAGGTGACCAAATTTTCATCTTTAATTCAAATAATGCTTCAGTAAAAAAATACGCATACCCGGTAAAGTGCATTGTATGAGCAGTCTAGTAGGCTGGCCAACCTCAACAGTAGCTGGTTCAGAGCCCGCTACAGTCGGAGCTAACTCCATCCACGCTCGAGCTGATTCCAGCAGCCATTCCCTTTGTTCTGCCTCTATGGGATTCTCCCAACCTTGGCGGTTGCGGCCAGTTCTGGAAACAAAAGAAGATTCTTATTTGAAATGATGAATTCGACGAAATATAGCATTTCTTCTATTTCTTAGGTAGGTATCTACATACGAAGGGTTCGTTAACAAACTCTATTTCTAAAATCTGTATCCAAACTTTCCAGATATTTTCATTGAGCTATTATTAGGTACCACGTACTGTAGTAATAGTATCTCAACGGATATTTTATGTTTTATTAACCAATCTCAGGATCTCTCTACAGGATTAGTACAGCTAACATAACATCTTTCAAACTTTATTGCTATTTCAATAAAATGGCTATAACAAAACGGACCACCTATTAAGAATACAAGTCAAAGTAATTAGGAACTAATAAAATTTTAATAACAGGCAATAATAATTTGCCTTTACCTTGCTTTCTTCCCATCAGAAGCAGTCATTTCGCGTAATTTAGATTTTATGACGCCTTCTAATGCCGAACTGGTAATTCGCACTGCGCGCGGCTGTAACTTACATCTGAAATGATAATTAATATTTTTACTTCATTAGAGGTTCAGAAAAGGACAAAGGTTAAGGGCCTGCCCTCTTAGAACCCCCTAGGTAGTAACTATTTAGCTATCTGTACCTCTAGAGATGAGGTTTGAGAAATATAAAATATTAAAACTTTAATTTTAAACAAATCGATTAAATAAATAAATAAAATATACATCATATCACCAAAAAATCGTTAAAATAAATAATTGAAACAGGCATGCTCATGCAGCATGACTATACGAATATTAAAAAAATAGGGCTCCTATCAACAAATCATAGCAAACATTAACAAAAGAATGTCAATCGTATTTGCCTTTTTAACATACCTCACGATAATTTCTTGATCAGTGGACTGTTGTAACTGTCTGTCCATCTGCACAACTAGTTCTACATTGTAATATAAATCTTCTCGATCGTCTGGTTCTTTTACTGTGGTATTCAATGTGGAAGTCCTCACTCCACATGCGTTTGATGGTAGATTGATAGACACCGTTTTCTGCCTTTGCCCTGTAATATTTTGAAAGTCAAGCTCAAACATTTATTTATTCAACTAGATTTCTTATAGAAGCTTTTAATTTTAAATCACAATCTCTGTAATGAAAATCTCGATAGAACCAATCAAGTACTTACCAAAGATAATAATAATGCCAAAGCTTTTTACTGAGCTATAAGGTACGGGATTTTTGTTCTATATTATTTCAATACGAAATACTAAAACGAACGTTGTACCACATGTTTATCTGATTCAATGAATTTTTACTTGTTTTAAAACAGTTTTGTATAAGGACAAATTGGCTCTTACATATATATTTATTTGTATTAAAATTACAACTAACCTTGCACTCGACATTCTCTAGAGAAGTCTTTGCTAAATATGAGACCCTTGAAAGGCTGGTCCATAGTAACGTGGACGCTGATGGAGCTCTTGTCACATGATGTAGTGACGTCCACCACGCGGTTGGGTTTCCCGTACCCGAGGTGGAACGCCAGGCAGAATAGCAACGCATGCCACATTTCGGCGCGCTCTGGGGACAAAATGTTGTTTATTAGTACATACATACTGAAGCCCACGGCATCACTCTCACTCATAGACAGAGTCCATTTCTCTATCTATATATGGGTACCAAAATGTATATAGAAAGATAAATATTTTTGCGTGAAAGACATCCAGCAATCCATTAATTCAATTAGATCTTAAAACTTTAGCTAACAGTGTTGGCTGTTTTTAGTCAGAATTAAATTAAAAGCTCTTATAGCTTTCAAGCACATTTCTGTGAGGATTTACTTGTCATATAAAAATACAGATCGTTAAATCTCCCTAAGCTTGCAATGAGAGGTAAGTTATTTTGAAAACAGTAACTGAAAAATAAATTCGAGAGCATTATTATTCAAATGCTATTAAAAATAATAATAAAGCGCATCAATCAACAAATCAAGGATCCAAATTATCTGCAACTACTATTATATTTAATACATATTAACACACTTAATACAGACATTATTTTTTAAACGTAAAGACTGATAGAGATCTTGGCGCTACGAGGCCATATTTATATTGTAAGATACACGGTTTAATTGTCTCACAAATAGTTTTAATCGAAGTGGGCTATCTCACTATTTGCAAAGAACGGAAATATAGCGGAATGGCATTTACTGACTTAGAACAGCAGAACACTTTACGAGATAGTATTTTTAACTCTGTTACATACAAATTTTATTTATAATGTCTGTCAATTTGGTCACGAAAGCCTTAAAATTTAATGAGGGTAATTCATTGGAATTGGTTAGGTATGTGGCAGATTTATTGAAGAAATACATATATACCAGAACATATACATATTCACATTATTTTACGAATCACTGGTTATAACAAGCTCTAAAATGAAATAACGGTAATGCCGAGTTACATTAAGAAGATTACATACAATTAGAACTGTTTAAAAAGAACGGCATGTTGTGAATTCCGTAAGAATACAGGGCTGCTGAGACTTGATATTTCTGACTCATTTTTTTCCATTCAGTCCAAAGATTTGTCATTTTATAGGGTTTGGCGAGTAGATGAGTTAGACCATTTTTTTCCTTGGACAAGAATCCCTTATCTTTCCACGCATGTATAATAAGTGGGTAATTTGGAGAATCTGAGGATATAATTATTATTCTTAGCTTCAGCCTTTTCTGCGGTTCAAATAACTATTTCGTCAATAACAATATACGCAACTAATTTTTGAAGTGGCCTCTGTTTATATTTTTGCTGTTTTGCAAAATATATTGAACGCTTACTGATTTAATTAATAATACATTATGAAATGTCAACCCTGAACGCGTGGTGTGCCGTGTGTGGGAATGAAATATGGAGTAGGAATCCAGTAATTAGGAAATAAAAACTTAATGTGTGTTTTTTCCCGTCTCTCGTACGCATGTATGTAAGTAAGTAAAAAATTATTTAAACGCAAAACAAATTTAACTTGTCTCTATTTATGACGATGAACTTTTATTAGCTTGATTAAATTAGAGACTGTGCAATTAAACTGACATCAATTCGTATATTTGGTCGTCGAATTAATTCGTTCTTATTTCAAAGACGACGAATAAGTAATTGATATTCAAATTTTTGTTCGTGCGTTGAAATTATAATTAAAAATTTAATCACAGCTATATCCACTCACTCGCTATAGAACATAAAACCCTATGGTACAATTAGGTGAGTGAAAGCTTCATCGCGTGCGTCCTGATTCCACTGACCGAAATGTATAATGACTTTCCAATCCTATAAGATTCTGTGAGATAGGTGAACTACATTGTAAATCAATGGAGCTGAATGAATAAGAATTTAGCGGACGATTTATCGAGGTGCATCTACGAAGGCCGGAACATTCTTGTGTCCTTATTGAGTGAGCGCGGCTCGCTCAAGGCATATCAAGAATGATTTTAGATAAGTGCCTCTGATTGTGCTGTAACTGTATTAGCCTCTTTGTTTTGTAAAGGACATGTTAATGTTGCATACTTAACATTAGGGCTTAAATATTTGGAGCGATTGCAGCAGATATTTTCGACGTAGATACCTATTTAGATTGTAAACATTGCTTTATTTATAGCATCTACATCCATTTACTACAAAAAAGTGAATATTTTAATTTCTATTCTAATAATAAGTAATCGAGATTTCTGAAAAAGGGAAACAAGTAACATAAAACATTAACATCTTGTAAGAGCTTTTAGCTGAAAGCTCAAACGATATCTAATTTTATGATATCAAATTATTAACATAATAGACATTGCAATTCTACGTTTAATTTTTTTAGAACTATAATTATTATCCTATTAAATAATTGAATTAACTGCACGTAAAAACACATTTTATTCATTCAGCATGCTGGTGAGATGGGATGAAAAAGATTATCAACTTATTTGCACCTCTATTGCACTTTACTTATCGACATTCCTAAGCCAGATCGTTAAGCTGACAACTCACTTATGGAGATAACAATCCGTATCAATTATCTAACTACAGATTTCTTTGAAAATATAAACAATTTTCAAATAAAACTTTATTTGTTTACACCCTTATCTGTTTTTTTTATTATTTTAATATAAATTATGTAAAAGTGAATTAGTCAGCTTTTATGTAAATATAAAAACTAGATTATAACATTCAGAAAAAATAAATTGTAATATCTATACGTTACTAAATTGCACGGTTTAAAACTTTTCAACTTATACATAGGTACTTATGTTGCACCAACACTGTCCCTATAATTCTAAATAGATTAGTCAACAGGTCAACTCCGTGGATACGATGACTTCTCTAAAAGTATAAGGATCCGAATAAAAACGGTATATCCAGCAAAAACTCTGCAGTCTGCACCCATATCTTGCATGGTCATACAGTAAAGGCCTTCGTTCTTTGTACATTTACGGCCTACAGTTCCGAGCTTATAATAGCGAACACCCCGCTGCTTGTAGTTATAATTTACACCTCGTACTCTATGATTATGCTCTACTATAGGTGGAAGTTCATTGCCATCTAATTTTGTAACCAATTTGCTGCACTATTATTTGAACTCAATGTATTATGTTTGAAATAACCACGTAATAAAGATTAGGTACTTAAAGAGGTGTGTGTGAAAATTGTTGGAGCATACATAATCACTCCATTATATCAGCTTGATAAAGAAGTTAAGGAAATGGAAGATACTGTGCAAATTATAAGTATCCATATAAAACTGAACAAGTTGTGTATTTAATATTTATCAATACTTATAGAGACATTAAAATAATTCAAGTTCCTATAGAATTTAAACGAAATCTCTTGAAAACAGAAAGTTTGAAATATCTTTTTTTACGAATACCCATACTCAAAAAATCAGAATAATACATTTACATAAATCGTTTTGTACTTTTATCATTAGCCTAAATTTTACAAAACCGTTACGAAGCGTGTTTTCTTCAAAGTCATTTTTGCAAATTACTGTTGAGATTAAGATGAGAAAATAAAATAGTGTGGTGCTTTTATGGCTCGAGTCAAGGTGAGCTTTCAAAAATCAGATCATTAATCTGAGAAAGTAAATGTTCTTGAAATTTGGCATGAAACATTAGCTTTCTTTAGTGTGCTTTTTCACCTTTGAACTGTTTAACACAGGCGTATAACATTAAGTGAAACTAATGTATTGAGAACGTTTATTCACATACCATGTAAATATGATTACATTGATGGTCATGATGTTTTTTTTAGAATTGAAGATGAAGAAGAATGGTTTAGTTCTGACAATTTGAAGACGGTTAAGAATTTGATAAAAAATACTTATTAATCAATACATAAGTATTCAGACGCCATAAAAAGCACGTAGCTTGGAAGTAGTACTTGGCGTAGTAGCAAACAACCAATAGACATAAGTAGGTAATAAGTATACATATATTCTGTAAAAATCATGTTTCCCAGCAATCACAAAGAGCTGTTGTTTCAATTATAATTTAAACGTGCAAAACAATTATACCAAAGCCAGAAAAAGTTAATTTGTTTTAAAATAAATGGGTTCTCAAAGAATTCCTTTTCGCCGATTATTAAAGTACCTACATAGTCAGTCTAGCACGAATATAATGATGGTTCGCGTGAGATGTCACTGATGTGGGCGTCCTGAATACAACAAGCCCATGGTAAACTTTAATTGGCATAATCGTCGATAAACAATCTTAGAGGCGAATGTAAAGTGCTTAATCTTGTCTCGCCTGTACAAAAAGAAACATTGGATATTATTTACAAGCGCTCTGCGGTAGATCATACAGTATTGGACTGAAAATATATTTTAATTTTTAAACTAAGTGATTTTAGTTTACAAAATTTGTTGAATAGTACAGACGTTTGTTGTTTGGATAGAATTTTCTGTAATTAGTCTACTCTGGCAGACTGCGATTAATGATATAGTGTCTAGATTTTGGTTGTTTTTAATCTAATCTATGCAATAAACAACAAACGATTCGAAAGAAAGTTCTATTACTTAATTCTTCAATTGTTATTACATCTGCAGCAAAAACTTAGCAAAATAAACCCATCATTTTTTCCTATTTAGGTACTATAGAACAAAGTTACAATATACAAAAATTCTCACGCGCTTCACTTTACTACAATTCGTATCAACAGTCCAAACGTATCTTAATTTTAACAATTAGAGCACACCATTATAATGTTTATCATTACGCAATACAGATTATTATGGCGTGGATATATTTACTATGTTGTTTACAAATTCCCACAGAGCATTGTGTGGAGATTTCTTCAGAGGGTATGGTTGACGATGAGTTTCACCTTTTTGCCACGTTTTGCCGGAATGGTTTACTTCTTATGACAACCGTAGAAAATTATTGATTGTCAGTGATTTTACAATGATTTCCAACATGTATGGGATGAGTGCGCTTTTCTAAATTTCCTTTCCCATTAACCGACATTGTGACTGTTATAGACAAAACAGTAAATATCTAGACTACTTTCATACATGATACAAGTGCATAAAACAAATCTAATCTTTTTATGTTTTAAATTGTATGAATATCTTTACGTCATTATATTTGTACTTACGATTTTAAATTGTTGTTTTAATAATTGCACTTTACCATAAGCAAGCTTTTGTTGTGTTCGAACTAAAACTTTCTAAATAAAATTATTTTTATAAAATTCATTGAATATTCCTATCGTAAAATGATATGGAATCATGAAGTTCTTACAAGAGACTTATTTAAGCTATCTCTTGTTTAAAATTTTATTTCACAACTTTCTTCTGAAAAGTAAAATAATGTGGTACCTATTGTTAGTCTCGTACTTGCAAAAAATAACGCTCAAAGACTAAGTAAAAACACTAAAAACTACTTTAATTGGCTTATTATAACAAGAATGTAAAGCGCTTATTATTTGTTTTAATATCATTAAGATTACTTTAGCAATGTGCATTCTTGTTTATGTATAAAGATAGGTACGTTTCTGTACGAGATTTTTAATATAACAGGAAATTATCTTTTTAATATAAATTCAAATTATTATTAGTTAAGTAATCTTAGCATGAACGAAACGGATAAACACGAATTAATTTTTGTATTTTTACGTTTAAATTACACAAAATGATATCGTATTTGATTTTATGTTTGTTAACTAATAATAACGAAAAGAAAACATCGTGCATGAGACTTTTTAAGCTTTCCCAGAACAAGAGCATTCCGAATTAGTGACGGTTGCGTGCTCTACTTTACAAATTACTAGACTAAAAGCTTCATTTGTTTGTATGTTTACTCTAAAAACACGTGAACTCAAAACTAGCAGATTATCGCAATAACTGGAACGAAAAGCCCGGCGTCGGAACGTCAAACAGTTAGATTTTCCGTTAGTCAGTAACGAGCGACCTTCTGGGAACATTGAGAAAATATGGGATAAATTTTGAATTCATTATAGTACTGTTAACGACGGATGTAGAGTGAACTTTGATTCGATGACTATATATGATATGATTACTAGAAAATAAAAAATATGCATATGTATATGTTTCGTGCTCTTTATCCCAGATACAATGGAGATTATGGCCTTATTATTTTACTACACACGTTACAGCAATATATAAAAAAATATTAAGCTTTATGGGCTACTCGAACTTGGGCATAGATTGTGATTGCATTATGAATTGTAAATAAATTGCCTTGAAAGCGTCGGAACTCGGAACTCGGACTCTACATTCGTGATATTTCCAAATCTACAACATGATTAATGGATCGTTTTCTAAACTTTGGTTAAGCGTAAATTTTACAAGCCTACCGGCGTTTTGGATTTATGAAATACTAGTTTGATGGATCGACAGGTTCAAAGAAGCAATTATGTAAACTCATCATGTTTGAGAGGCTGTCAAACAGTTACATTTCGTCCGTTATACATGAGGTAATGAGACGTCACGGCCTTGCTAGCTGTGAGGTTTACTTCGTAACTCGTGTGAGCTTTACTGTTATAGTATGTGAGAAGTAGAAAACTTTTTCAGGCGACCCGCGACAGTATAAGACAAATATAATAATATCACAATAATGTATTTAATCTCATTATGACTGTAAACAACTTAAACATATAGTTAGTTCATTCATTTAACATCATTTAAAAACAAATAATAAAATCCAGTGCTTTTGGAAATGTTTCTAATGTTTTTAGAACCAAATAAATTTTACTTATATGTATCAGTATCACATATATTACACACCAGAATATGTAGTCACCATTAAACCTAAATGAATAAGCTAACACGTTAGAAAGTTATCAATACCTTTAATATAAATAGAATTAGCCCAACAGGTTTAGATATAAGTTAAATATAGATATTGTTTCTGTGAGCTTCAGCTCAGAGTTCACACGGAACTGGCCGCAAATCTGTGGCTTTACACCAATCGAACATGACATAAACATTGCATTACGACTATAAGCCATTTCCACTAGTCCTGGTACTCAATATTCATAGATGACCTTTGTTATTCAGGTACAAGTTTATATTGTAATATTATAATGAATGATACAAATATTTTATTGAGTATGCTTTAGTTTTCTATGTTTAACTATCATAATATAATTTTTTCTATATAAAACTATGTAACACTTCAGAGTTCCGTTTCTAAGTTCTGATTTCGTTTCGACAATACTTAGATATACCTACATATATCCAAATGATTGTATAAATATTTTAGGCAGTACTATAAGATTGAAATATTGATGTAAAGCTAAAAAATTGATTACCTATGTAATACAAGGATTTTCCTTTGAACAATTGAGATACCAGTTGCAGTAGAAAGATTAAAAGTACGTAATTTATTAATTTAGCTAGATATTATTCTCTAGGAATAACATATTATCGTTTTATATAATCGTATTGCGATAAAGTAAAATTTAAATATCAATGAAATTAATGATTTATGAAAATCTAATAAAAATTTAAAATCAAATAACACGTTGAATGAACGCATTTGTTAAACTATACAGAGATTTATTGGCGAAAGAAGAGTATTCGTATAAGTAGTTATTTGCACGAACAACTCGCAAAAAATAAGGATATGCTAATGATTCGGACGTTCTTTCATTATGTAATGAACGGTGATGTATTTGCTTCGTAATAACAGTTAATTTACATGTATTGTGTGGTGATGCTTATTCATGAGAGACAGCAGACGCCTAATTTACATACAAATTGCCTATATACAGGGTGTAATCGTTAAGTGTGCACAGGCGATTATTCCGTAACTATTGCAGATATCAAAATACTTTAAACTTATTTCGAAAGCCCTTTACCTAATGAGTAAAATGACAATAATAACTTTTTAAAAATAAAACGGGAAATATCCAAAAATTTTACACCAAACACTCCCATACATTTAGTATGAGATATGACTATCCTAAACATGTAATATGGAAAATTTTGGTTCTTTTTTTGAATTTGTGCTTAAATTACTTCGCAAATTTTAATAAAAATTCATTTGGAAACTGTAAATAGAGCTCGATGTTGAATACAATGGTATTCCAAAACGAGGACGTCACTTCGAACATTTGCTTTGAACACAAAATGTATGGAAAATTCAATGTATGGGAGTGTTTAATGTAACTTTTTTGGATATTTCCTGTTTTATTTTTTAAAAGTTATTATTGTAATTATACTCATTAGGTAAAGGGCTTTCAATATCAGTTTAAAGCTTTTTGATATGTGAAATAGTTACGAAATAATCGCCTGTGCACACTTAACGATTACACCCTGTATGTTCAGGTATTACGTATCATTTGAAAATAGCCATCTTGCATTTGGGATGCCCAGTACAGAGAATACCGTATTTTTAATTCCAAAATCGAAAAATCATGGAAATTATAAAATTTCCTCAGTTTTCCACGTTTTATAACACAACCGCATGTAATACAAACAGTACGAAAAGTAATTTAAACTAGGTACATAATTAATTCCATTTAGATTAAAAATTAAAGTATCAAAATTTTTTTTTACTTTTAATTTTCTTGGCACTTATAAAATACATTTTTTACGACTCGGAAGACTTGGTACCATACCGACACATTAATTAATAGAGAATATAGCCACAAAATATTCAAATAATGCTGCACGAATGTTCTCGAATAAATCTAAGGATTGGCTATTGCTATCACTGCATGTAGGTAATTAACTAATAATGATAAGTGAATATTAGCATCTATTAGAGATGGAAAAGTGAAAAATTTATTTGTGATATCATCATGAGATTTGAAACATTACAAAGAGACTTTCAACCATCGTCACGGTTCGATTTTTATTCGCTTACTCGTGTTTACAGTTAGATTAGGCATTAAGATACTGTTATTGGCTTTACTATTTCGGCAAACTTAAACTTAGTGTAATGCACTTATTCATATTATTAAGTAATTTAATTTTGTATGCTCAGTTAATTTTTTTAAAGCGTAATTTATATTTTGTATAAACAATTATTTTTTGTTTTATTTTAGTACCTATGTAATAAATTGCACATGAATTCTTATGACCAAATAAAATTAATAACAAATATCGATTGTACATATCAACGTTGAAGTGTGGTTGAACTGAACGATAGTGTTCTACGAGTCGTTACCAACTTTGTTATGATTTTGCGTAGCCACAGATTACGAACGAGGCCAATGAACGATTAACCGAGCGACTGAATGACGAATTCTATTTACAAATTTAAAAGTGGAACAATTTGAATATTTCTTAAATACCTATTATGATTTCTTGCCGCCAAAGTTGATGAAGATGTTTTGACGTAAGATTGGAACACATAATATGTGAACGGCCCGTAACGCTTTCACTCTCGCGTCTGATTGTTATCTAACTGTAGGCATAAGATGACATGACAATCGTAACTCGGTTATGCTAAATAATTATAAATAAAACTATTTATATTTACTTAATTAAATTAATTAGAGTAGAGTAGATCACGTTTTCTTTTTATAATGTTATCATTAATTCTGAGTTGGTTTGTATTAGTTGTGTAATTATACCTTAGATCATTAAATTATACCCATTAGGATGAGGTGAAAAGTACAAAAGAAAAATCTTTTGAATATTTTATGCTTATCTGCATAATAACGCAGTAAATTAACTATTTTCTCTTAATTTGTAGTGACTTCTTATTAATCGCCGACTCTTTTAAAACAATAAAAGTTTTAATAAATGAACAATTTTATTGAACCGAAAAAAATATATTATAACGTGTATAACGGATTTAAAAAGTCGACGCAACCATTAAAAAGGCTATAAACACAATAACACTACTTTCTAGAGTAAAAAAGTACGGACACATTAATTGAAACAAAGTCGAGTGCCAACGGTCCTGTGTCCCGCTACTCCGCATAATTATTCAACTTAACATCCTCAACACGTATCAAACATGTCTTCGTTAAAAATAAAGAATACAAAAGTAGAACTTATCAGGAGTAAATAAATATTGAATTGGCGTGGCGTTGGATTGGAGGCAAATGGTTACAGGATCGATCGGTATGAGCACCTTGTGGCGACCTTTTGTGCCTGTGACCCAGAGAACCTTGACTTCGTGAAAGTTGGGGAAAGGGGCAGCTAATAGGGAAGCCATGATTCATATTCGATAGATTAGTCTACTTTCGTTGTGCTGTGGTCTTTGCTGTGATTGACATTAAAATTGGATTCGTAAATTGTTTCTTATCAACATCTATTTGTATTGTTGATCCAGAAACTTGGTACAACTTTCATTAGGTACATATTTTCTGTTTAATTGATAATTAAAATAGAGTTATAAATTTATCGTACCTACATGTACATGTGTATTTACTATTTTACTTAATTGAACTAGAATAAAATTTTATATATCTCTTCCTATATTCGTTTTAGTAATTACTACAGATACTTTTCTATCAGTAGGCACTAAATAAGTATCTAGTTAAGGATTAACTGTATTTTTAAGACCTGTACTAAAGAATGTTCATCTAATAAACAAGAACATAAATGCCAACTAATCAACCTTAGCTCAAAGAGAATCGTAAAAGCTGAAACCTATCTACCTCTCATCACATAGTTGTACACATACTAAACTTACATCATTAACACGTAATAATATCCCATACCAATTTCAATGAAACAATAAACGCCTATACATTAAGATTTACTATCCGAAGATCATTGGACCCTTTTTCTAGGGCGCTTTAAACCGTTACTTGACCGTGACCGATTCGAACGATGACTTGCTTCAACGACCTTTACAACGTAATACAAGGTGGAGTAAGGAAGTACTGAATAAATGCCTAATGCACTTAGTTTGCGGTTAGGTCTATCTATTTATGCCTGACCATAGTATCGGTAATAATAGAACGCTTATTGTTTCAATTCTCTTGGTTGCTGGTCTAGAATAAGCTTCCTAAGTAATCTTGCCGTTATTGGAACAAATGGAAATGGAACTAATGGATTTAGGAACTAGAGGCGATTTATTTAAAGAAAAAAAGACTTTGGTCTATAAAAATTTGAATGTTGAATTAACCAAGAGTTATAATAGAGATTTGGCGAGTATAATATAATAGAGATTTGACACTGCATATTCAGATATGTTATAACATATCTGAATATGCAGTGTCAAATCTCCATCACATTCTAAAGATACAGAATAGAACATTACTGTCATAATGTGCGCAGGCGCAGGCGCAGGTGAAACCGCTATCAGCGCAATATTGTCACCTGTCATACACTATGATGCAACGATGTGGGTCGAATGCTCTCCGTTATGTGAGATGAGACGGGACTGTACGGTATCTAATGGCATGTGAACATGTTATGTATTCATTTGTTCATGTGAAGTCCCAGTGTAGGCTGTAGCTCAATAGATGGTTAGTCCTTACGGCGATTATGAGTTTTCCGATTTAGAATGTGGTAAAGATTCCTTTGGTCAATATAGATGAGTGCCTCAAAGTTGGTAGCGATGTCATTTTCTGAATCGAGGTCGATCACGGGCCTATACTGTATAATATAAAGCTATAAACAAAATAAAGATTTTACAATTTAGTAGATATTTTTTCGTTGGAAATTCTTAAGATATATTTAATCACAACAGCATTATAGATTTGGACGTGGAGTAAGTATTCGTAGTAGCTTATCATAAAATGTAAACTGTATATGAAAATTATAGAGAGTGTAAGATAATTAAATAATATCGTCTTAACATGCAATGACGTCAATGTTTACATGTAAAGAAAGTGCTTAAAATTTAATGTGTCTTGCAAGTTGTTATCTTGCTGAGAAAAATTAATATACGAGTAATGTGTTTTTAACTTTCATTCGAGTTTTGCATTTCTTAAAAAGAAATGTCTCTATGTTTTATAGGTACTAGTCCTATTTTGTTTGTTGAGAAAAAAGGCGTGTTAGTCTCTAGCAGAATGGCCAGAATTTGTGTTAGGTAAATTATACCAGACGCCTTGATAGACGATAAATTGCACAATATATTGATTATGGAATTGAAGTAGAGCTATATAGTTCTTCTGTCTCTATTCTTCAATAAAATGATGACATCGCTGATTTTACAAATGCCATGTGTAATTGTAGATGATCCAAAACTACAACACACAATACATACTCACATACATTATTTTTTCATCTATTATTATCTTTGTTCAATACCTCAGTTTCCACAGCATTCCTTCATAATTTCCTTGTTACGGAGTAGACATGCAAGCATGGTTATGTTAATTTAGTTAGGTTTGTGTTTGTAAACGTGGAAGGGAATGCTTACCGTTACTTGTGGTGCTTAGACCTAAGTGTAATGCCACAGTATTTATATATAAACATCTTTAGTTGTAAGATTGTGATAAGCTGTATGTACCTACACTATAAACTTAAGAGCAATTGTTAGGTATATTAGCGAATAATATAGACATTTTATGTAGGTACATACTTATTAAAATTTGGGCATTGATAATGTTGATGATGCAATAATGCATGCGTGTAGTACCTACATAATGCATTTTATAGGTTGGTAGATTTTATAATGACGGCTTAGATGCAGCAAAGAACGAATACTTTATAGAAATCTTCTTAAATTTATTTCGAAGCTTTATTGTAATAAATTTATTATTCATGTCTAAATGCTTTTTGTACAGAACGTAATTAAACGCGCACTAGGTTTATGACGCGTGGGCGACTTGCATTATTAGACCAATCTCTACAAATTCTAACGGTTTCAAGTAAGCACCGCTATTAGTAAACGCAAAACAATTATAATTTATTTTAATTATCTTACATAATGATTATAATTTTACGCAATTATTGTAGAGATTTCTTCTTTTGTAATGGAAATACGAGTACCTTGCAAGTTGTGTAATATATTTGACTCTTTGATTCGATTCCAAGTTGTGATCTTTCGAATAAAAAGCAATATGCATGCAAAATACGATTTAAAAAGTATTGCAGATTGATACGTGTATTCAAGGCTTCGTGTAAAAGTTACAAGCCAGTATACTTAAAATTTATATTTTAGGTACCTACATGGATGTATTTCATTCTAAAGGCTTTTCTTGTAAGATTCCTAAATAAAATACAGTTTCATGCAGTCATTTTATAATATAGCTCACCAATTGCTACTGGCCAGACTCCGCGCCATATTCTCGCGAAATGATGGCGTATTAAATTGAATGCAGCCCCATAAATAAATCGCCATTTCACAATATTGTATAGGAATGTCTGGCGAGTGACGGTAACCGTAACGTTTATTATACGGATAAATAGCTTAAGCAGGCCACTTCCCGTTACTCACGCCCTGGGAGAGATCATGGTGTAGACGTTAATTTGACGCTAGACCGGTTCCCATGAACGAAATAAGCACTATTTAGCTGCTACCTGGAGGTACACGTAATGCCCTGGATACTTGCTATTTCCCGTATAGCGCTTTCAGCTGACTCATCCATTTAAAATACTTTCTCGAATAAAACTGCGCATAAACTCCGTAGCTTTGCGGAACAGTAAAAAATATAATTTAATGAGTGTACTGGCGATTACTCTTCTGTCCATTGTTTTGTTATGTGTTATTACCGAGGAGTAAAAGTACGAACGTTACGAAAAAATTAAATAATAGATAGAAAATACAAAGCATAAAATTGTGTAGGTATTTATAATCATTTCATTTCATTTTCCTGAATTGTAAAAGCCATCAGAACCAGACTGAGAAGTAATTAATGATTTGATAAACTCAAATTGTTTTAAATAACAACGTAAAAAGTTAACTTATAAAATAATTAAGTATTCAAATATGCAATGTAGAGCAACTTTAAAATATTCACGCAAACAGTTATTTTTATTATCGTAGTTGTATAAATTCTCATTTACGAAAGTAAACTTATTTTGTAACAAAGAATAAACCGCGAACGAAATGAATAATTTATTTGTACTTACATCTAAGAATGTTTAGTAGTATATTATCTGTGGTATTTTAATACAATGAGACTATTAGTTCGCGTGATATAACCCGCGGAAGTGAGGCCTACAGCGTTCACAGTCAAGTGCAATCAACCTGAACTGCATTGTTCTACAGATATAGTATATCTTACTATTGGAATTCATGTACATTTGTATGTGAATAAGTAATTTGTTATTTTGTTAAATAATCTAGGTATTGACTCGCTTTCGATTCGCTTGATCATAGATCACGAATATATTATGTTAATTGATTTACAAAATATATAGGTATATTATTTTATATTAAACATCTCGTATTTTGAATAATTAATTTAAATAACTAATACTAGGTATATATTATAATCCTTTCACGTTCACTTCGTTGACTGAGAGCCTTTTTGTTATAAAATAACATTTCTTTTCTCAAGCTATTACTTATCATTCAGTAGTGATAGTAATTTCGGATGTTACTTGCTTCCATTTCTTATGCTATAAAATACTCCGAATGACCCGAATCAACAACTAAGCGCACACTATACAGTTAAACGCCGTAAGGTATGCCACTACAAATATTTAAACACCATTAAAATTTAATGTTCGAATATCGCCCCAATAAATCGTTTCTCATAAATCAACATAGTAAACGATCAAAATGCTATCGCTGCTATTACCGCGCTTTTCTCCGGGAACATAATCCAGTTCAGTACGCTTCAGGGACGGATTTTGTTCTACAAACTTGAAATTAGAACAACACTAAATATATTTATGATTAATAAATGTGAGCTACTTTTATTTTAAGTATTTGTATTTGCAAGTAATAGATGAATGCACATTTTATTTTAACTATACACACACAAATCTTGCTTACTTTCCTAATTTCTAAATACGTAACATTAAATACTATTATACTACACAAACAAACATCGGCTTTTCAACGACCTTGAATAAATAAAAATAATTACGCATCGAACTTTATTCCCGAAATAAGTAAGTAGAGAATTTATGCATTATTCTTAGAGTTCAAATTTTTAATACATAGAGTGCTCTACAATTAGCCAGAAACAGCCTTTTACGTTCAAATCCAACCCTGGTTGTGTTAGTTTTGTTGGATTCACGACTACGATAGAAGCAAATAAATAGACAGGAAAGCTTTGCGGATATCCAACAATGGCTATACAAATGTTGCTACCTATTTTTAAGGCTTTGTATCGACAATCGAATCACGACCAGGGAATATTGCATTAATTGGGATTAGTTAGAAAATTAGAAGGACATAATATGTTAAATAAAGTGCAAAATTTTAGCAAACGAATTGAATTGAAGACAAGGAAAAACATAAACATGATCAATGTAAAGTGTGCATACTGCTTGTACATTGAACGGACACTAAAATATAATTATTATGATTTATTGCGTACAAAAACAACTAACATATCGATGACATGAAATGTATGGACATAGCTAGGTAATATGCTTCATGCTGGCAACTCTGTCCTAACAAATTGTGTTTCGAACGACGAATTCTGATGATCTTTGGTGTAGATAAATTTATTTAATTAATAAAACGAGTCGGTCAAGGTTTCAAATTTTTTTAAGATTAATTATCTAAGTATTATAGATACCTTTCACCATAAGACGTTTAGGAATTGTAACCGGTTATCCTACAAATTATGTATTTATACTATGATCTGATTTACTTTCAGTGTTTGAATTAAACTACCTATCATTTATGATATTATAAGATAAATCATCGCGGCACACTTATGGGTAAGTATTTTGGGTGTCAGGCAATAAATATTAAATAGGTACTAATGGCACTAAGAAAGTGTTTGATTTTCAATGGTGTATGGCATTGAACATTTCGTGAGCAATGTATAATTTTTATAGCATCCTTTTGTTACATAATTATGTAACGCGTTTTTATATATGTATTCTCATTTTACGATTTTATCGATAAGAAGAAAAGCCGGTTATATTATTTCCTAGTCGTACTGCATTCTAATATGCAATCCCAATTGATAAATAGCTTGCAGCTTGCAGCATATCCGCTAAAAATGCATAGTGTTTCTTGTTTATAATTTACTCGTTTATCATTTACAGGAGAGTAATTTGTGAAATATGCACATTTTCTGCTCTTCTAATGGATACACATACAATTAAGTGTGAGGTGTTGTTTTTACTCGTGTGGATAATTAAAAACACCAATTTCACTTTGAATTAAGCGATCCAATTTAGGAGAACAACCCGAGAATAGTTTTTAAGAAAATTTTATTTATTTATTTAAATCGTGCCTCTACATGTTCTGGATTAGTGATCATTGCTTATTCATCTGTTCGTAATCAAAGATAATTTACAAGCTCACATACAAAGTCTACATAGATATAATTATATTATGGTGATTGTATGTAATTGTCGTCATAGCAAAAACGCTAACTCCTCCTTCTACCTTTTATGTTGAAAATGGGTCATTATAGTTCTTGCTCGAATATTTTAAAAGGACTTTTTGCGGCTCAGTTAAAAATAATTGAGTCACGTTTAAACATCAGATACGTGACATTTTTTAACATCATTATACAATTGTATACTATTATGAGCTATACTTTTTCATACTGACTACTGTGAAGAGAAATTAAAATTAAATCTCTTTTATAACTAGTAAGTATTATACCTACGAGTTACATAATGATGCATGCTATGATGCTCCTGATAGTTTGTATTTATAGAAATTTATAAGGATAGCACGTTGTATAGCACGAAGTTATCATGTCTTGCAATCGATGCTTCTTTTTATAGAAGCTTACTTTAGGCTATCGGTGCTCAATATAGACCTCAAAGTTATTTTAAAGTTTTGCTCTTTTTTAGACATTTATTTAAACCTTCAAATAAAGTTCTTCAAAATTTTAAATTAGAAATCTTAAAAATTAAAAAAATCTGCGACATCACTACACTACATAAGAAATGACAATACAATCCATAAAGCTCCATTCACAAACAGCATTATAGACGCATTCCGACATGAAAGCGTATCGCGATCACCGTTACCCTGGAACCGTGTTCTTGAGAATGTACCGAGAATGCAAGACATATGGGGAATGCTGCAAGAAATAAGTCAGTGATTTTGTACAATTCGTTTGCAATTAGTAATCGTATATCTTACAGTTTTTCCCGCGCTGAGTGATAAGGCTTTTACGACATCGTAATATGCCAAGTTTTTCCGCAGCTTTTATTTGAGATCTTAAGTAATTGTCAAGTATAATTATTAATGTCTTTCTTTAAAAGATGTTAACTATAATTGTTATTGGAGTATACTTACGATACATGTAGGTAAATGCGAAAGTTTGTATGTTTGTTTGTCACTCCTTTGCGCAAAAACTGTTGAACCGATTTTTATGAAATTTGGCACACACATTGAAGGTAACTTGGATTGACAGATAGGAGTTCTTATCCCGAAAATCCCACCGTAACGGAAACTATGCGGGATTTTCTTTGACTACGCGGGCTTAGCTGCGGGCAAAAAGCTAGTAGAGTCACTAGAGTACCTATAGTTTGGTGTGAAGTAAGTTTATCGTGGTTCATCTTCGTTTTTACACAGCCTTGTCAAAGGATTCATTAAGCATCATAAAAAAAACCTCACGCAATATTATATAAAATGGGTGTTTAAGAACAATTAAAATAAGAAGGCAAATAAAATAATTGAATAATTTGACCTTTTAAAGCCCTCGTGCTATTATTAATTCATGATTATTAAAACATTATTAAGTGATAGCAAAAACTTTTTTCAAACACGCAATTTTTTAATTAGTGATAAATAAATCTTATTACGATTCATATAATTATATATAGCTACCTAATTATCAAACAGGAAACTGTTTACATGGATAAGTTAGTATCAGACATTGATGGGTTATGAAATCGATGCAGAAACTAACATAAATAATTAATAATTGTACGTTTATTGAACCAATTACTGCGTACATGTAGTATGTTTTTTTTGGCACGATATTTTAAATATTTATGTACAAAATAGGCAAGGTTTTTAAAATATCGATAGGGTTAAGTAGTAAAATATTACTATACTCCAATTTAAATATTCACTCTCTTTTTTATAAAATTCCGGTGCGGGTTTTTCAGAATGAATCTGAGGATTGATATTGGAACAAAAATGTTTCTCAGCAAAAGACTAACACAAATGTTTGTTACTCAATGGATAATAGCCGCGCATAAAATAAACACAATATGTATGAGCAAATTAATAATTTTACGTAAAATTGGTTATTTCATATCGTAATATAAGATTAGCAGGTGTTGCGTAATAGGAAAGTGTTCGGCCAAGCGCGACTGACGTTCCACGCTTCTGCATTTCCTTCCCAGAAAATAACCTAAGAAATGTTTTGTGGAATAAATTTGTAGGTTTTTGTACGTACTATACCGACGGCAACGTTAAAAAACTGTTTACGACACCATTCAGACCAATTTATTATTCGTATTTATCTTATTTGTGGGCTGTTTCTGTTAGCTCTACCATTTGATTCTGGAGCACGCTACTTTTAGGATTTGCTTTCATTGGGTTTTCTGTTTTTGCTTCCTAATAAGCGACGAGGAAATAAGAACATGATTGCGTGACTTCGATATCAACACAATTCGATATGCTAATCTGCGGTTGGCGGAATTCGCAAAACGCAGATGCGAAATTATAAACATGTAGAAAGTGTAATAAATTCACTAGTGTTTACGCCGTTATGTAAAGGATGCGGTATTGATCTTGAATACAAAACACATGTAGTGTTAGCTCAGAATTCAATGTTTATGCAACTAGAATTGATTTAAACCTTCAAATGTTTTAAAACTTTTTTATACATAGATGTAAGTGTAACTAATGACAGAAATTCGTACACGCCCCTTCCATTCTGTGTATGTAATATGCATGCACGACCTTCAGACAATATTGTGAGAAGTAAAGATTCTTGCAAACACATCTATTTCCTTTGTAAGGAATTCGATACGCGTACAAAAGTGAACGTAACATGTCTTTGTAACCAAAAACTAACATTATCTGTCAATACATTTAACGAGTCTTAGGTACTTCACGCTGACCTGGCTTTGTCACGTCTTGTTAAACTTTAAAAATATGGATTTAGGTCGCCCCAATTTTGAAATGTTGTATGGGATTGAACAAGGAATGAACCATTTGTTGATGTCATTATTTGCAAAATAACAGATGTTACCATGAAATAAGGCACATATTAACCACCATACCATATTAATAATGAAACCTATACTTACCTGTACAAATTTCTTCCTTTAGATAGAAACAGCCTTTTAAATTGTTGCAAAAAATATGTCAAGTTATTTATTTGTAAGCTGCAAATAAATTCTTAACGTTTCTTTCTTTAATGCGATAAATATACAGCGCGATCACTGAATGCTGGATGATATTATGATGACATAGGTTCATTTTAAATTTTTAAATAATGAATAAACTTAAACATATTACATAGAAACAATCACGTATATAGTTGTGAAGTAATCGTGTGGTAATAGCTAATATACAGTACTCGTTTAACTGAAAGTTACCTTCAAACAAAGCCGGTCAGAAGAGACTTGAGTCTGATTGTGAATTATACCATTATTAATTGTTTAACACGACCCCATATATCACTGTTTTGTAAGATCTACAATGATCGGAGTACAATGGACGAACCACGCCGGATCTTTTGCAAGTTCATTTAGTACAGGTAAGACCGATTAGGTACTTTCAAGGAAGGATGAATTACTTTGTTATATAAATATTCATTAAGAAATTTGTATGCATGCAACAGTGGTGATCCACCTTGGAAAAGGAATTCTGCAATTTGTAAAGTAATATTTTGGATCTTATGATTTTCCGCTCTACATTCAATAGGAATTTCATAATTAGGCATCTTCAAATAAAAAGCAGTTACCAATGACAAAAGCATAGAGAAAAAAACTATTGACTAACGTTAAATGTTGAAATAAACTTTTTTTGCTTCAATTGAAAAATTTATTCTACGATTATTGAAATTCAAGGACTCCTGAACGCGAGGGTGCGTTGAACAATAATTGTAACATATTATGTACCTTAGTATTTTAATGATTTGTAACTGATAAAATAAGCTGTAGAAAACTAATCCCTATATTTTTTTTATTTTCATATTAACTACATACAGTTACCTTATTGCTTTTGAAGATGTAGAAAAGAATCTCCAGAGACAGCAAAATATACCTATGTTTAGATGTATCTATTGATGCACATTAAATAAATAACTAAATAGAGGGAATTGAAAAAAATACAAATTTATTCCTAACAGTTGCCAATTAAACTCTAACCCGAGTAGAGATTTCTCTCTAAATCACGCGAATATATAGTGCCACTAAAGCAGCAATCCCAAACTATAAACTTATTTATTTTATTAGTTTCTGGAAGCGAAGTCGTTTATGCAAACGGAAACGCACGCGATGATCACTGCCCGTTTATAGTGTATAATTATTATATCGCTAAGCAATTATAAATAAGCCTGGGAAAACTGGCTGGAGCATCCGCGCCGGAGGAAATCTTGAGATGCAAATGGTAATGGACGCTGTTTGTTGTGATGTTAGCACTCAGCAGTATACCGATTATATTTTATGAATTATAGATGACATAAATCTGTTTGATTTTATTAACACTTACATGTTGGTCATCATTTATGTAGTTATATTAATACAGCTTTCAATGAAGATGATTGTAGACTTTAGGAGAGGTGATATAAATGAAACTACTCTAATATAGAATAGTTAAAATTATATCTTATTTTACTGAAATGATGGGAAGAGGGTTAAGCACAGAGTCGTAGGTACAGTTACCTCTACCATAAACCAATAAGTATTACCATAACATACAAAAAATCTCAATGACATTCAAGCAATATTTTTTTATTGATAACTTTTACTTAGAAACCTTGATATGCGATATAAAAATTTGTTTATTTTGTTCACGAAAATGTTAAAACAATGTACCTACACTAGATTTAGTGGTTTCCTCTTCCTGTTTCTAAGGTGAATAACAAACGATTTGCTATCATTACATTCTCTGTTGGAACGGAACGGACCGTGCATCACGTACTTATCTATTGCTTACAAAATTGATGGAATAACAGAAAATACCGCTTCATTTCATTCTACGTCGTTTAGTGGCAAAGACCTTTTTATTTTGAAAAATTTGTAAATTATTGCCTGATAATATGTTGCTAGCTTTTGTCTATTGAAGTATGTATAATTCTTCTAGTTCAAGTGCTTGAAACCAAAGAAAATAATGAATATGTTTCTCGTTTTATCACACGGTTACCACCAGAAGGAAGATACCCGGTCCTTTGGACACAGGTCCAATACGCAGAGAGTAGAGACCCTTGAGATATTTTTTTAATCATTATCTTAATATATATATCTCGTGTCACAATGTTTGTCCTCAATGGACTCCTACGATTATAATAAAATTCGCACACCATGTGCAGTTCGATCCAACTTGAGAGATAGGATAGTTTAAACATGTAGGTACCACGGGCGAAGCCGGGGCGGACCGCTAGTTATAATATATTGCTATCATTACCTACTACTACTTATTATGATTAAGGTGCAGTATTTTAGGCTTACTTGTGAAAAGTAAAGTATTGTACTTTAAAAAATTTACTCGCTCGTTGATGAGCTGATATTTCATTTTCAGGCAGTCAATTATCTTTCTAAGGAATTCCACTGTTTTCTCCGCAGAGCGTTCAATTATTATTACTTTATATTATAACTTTAGATGATTTAAGCTAAAATGTGCACGCTTTAAAAATATTTAATGATGTTCAATTTAAACTACTTTTTTAAATAAAAAAAATGTTATTATTTACAGATGTAAATACCGAAGAACGTGCTACTTATCTACTTTTTATGAACAACAAAATACGAAAATGATTCCCTGCAATGCGAACCTCTTCGAGACTTATGAATTTTCATGAAAAGTTCCCCTCTAGGCATAACTTTTATATGTTAAAAGCCCTTCTAGGGCTACAGGAAGTTGTTGAAATTAATGTATTTTTATTAATTATTCCAATTTTTTTATTTTTATAAGCCTTATTTTAAATTAGTAAAATGAAAGAACTCACCACTAGTGTTTTAAAATAAAAAAAATCCACTGCCAACTTGGTACTTATTATACTTTATTTGCATACATTCCACAACTATTGCTACGTTCAAAATAATAAAAAAAAATTAGGCGCACTTTTTAATTTTAAATGTCATTTTTCCCGCGCGAATTACACTGCTATGGCAGCCAGTAGACAACGCGCGTGCTCTACAACGCGCGCTCTACGATCTACTGAATAT